>JAJOZX010013889.1:0-82385 GCA_023014485.1 Bathynomus jamesi
TGAGGATATTGATAGGTTAGAAAGGGTTCAGCGTCGTGCCACGAAACTTATTCCGGCATTGCGCAATAAGCCTTATGAAGATAGGATTAAGTGTTAGACTTGTATTCACTCGAAACTAGGAGATTAAGGGGGAGCTTATTGAAGTTTTCAAAATCGTTAATAACATCGATAACGTAAATTTTGACAAATTGTTCACTTTCGATAATAGTAATACTCGCAATAACGGATTCAAGTTGCGTGGCAGACGTTTCATTACTAATATCGCTAAAAACTTCTTTACGTTTAAAGTAATTGATAAATGGAATAATCTTCCCGCGTCAGTCGTTCATTCTACCAGCGTTAATGTGTTTAAGAACCGTCTTGACAGACATTTTAAAAATATTAACGTTGTTTAAAATTAAAAAAGAAAGTTAACAACAGGAGCTCTGGTGGTGGTGCTCGAGGATGAGTCTGTTGACGATGAATGCCAGCTTGTGACATGCCAGCGTGTGATGCCAGCAATAAAAAAAAAAAAAAAAAAAATTAGACTAACACGAATGTAGATGTAGCTCATAGCGTAAACTAACCCACTTTTGTTTAACTTTACCTACTTTTTTTTTTTTTCTATCCTCCTTACTTTGCATGTCTCTAACTCTTTTCTTGCATGTTTGTAGTTTGCATGGTATGACAGTGAGTTAAGACTGTGTTTGCATGGTTTGTAAGCGTTCTTATTTTACTTCTTTTCATCTTTCACCCCTCTCCTATATTCTCCGACTATTTTTCTGACTTGTCGGCAGTGGCCGGCGGATGATGATGGTGAGACTTTTTCCCTCTTTTTCTGAATGAATGTTAACCCACGAATGATAGGTGTTGCCTTACTTAACCCTTATTCTCCTCTCTTCTCTTAACCCCTACTCTCTCCTTTCTCTCGGGCTAGCCTTAGAGTGGATCTTAGGGTCTTTGTTAGCCTTAGCATCTGTAGATCTGTAGATCATCATCATCATCATAAAAGATGGGGTGCATTTTAATGAAATAGGTAATGCTAGGCTAGGTAGGTTAATAGACGAAAACGTGCGAAAGCTGTATAGGTCGAAGCCTTCTTTAAACGTTGTGGGTCCGGGAAACGCGGGCCCGACGTGATAAATAGTTTAAAAAGCGGGCCCGTGGTAAAAAATAACTTAAACGTCTTTTATTGCAACGCGCGTAGTATTAGAAATAAATTAAATGAATTTAAGGCGGTAATTTATTCCGGCAACTATGATATAGTTGCTATCACTGAAACTTGGTTAAATACCGTGACTCGGGACTTGTTGGGGGAACTTGATATACCGGGTTTTAAAATCTTTACTAATGATAGGTTACATAGATTTGGAGGCGGCGTTTTGCTGTACATTCGTAATTCCCTTAGGGCTATCGAGGTTAAGTTAGATTTTCCGGCAGCAATTAATGCGATCTGTGTTGAAGTTAGGGCGCGTAGTATTAGTTTTAATTTTGTGTTGTTTATAGACCTCCCGTTCAACCCCTCGATAGATACTAGATTTTACTCACTTCTTGGTAATTTTATTGACAATCGGAATAGTATAATTGTCGGAGACTTTAACTGTCCCTAATGTTAATTACGAGAATTTTACGGGTAACGAAGAGGGTTTGAGACTGGTTGAGTTTATGGACGATAACTTTTTACGACAGATAGTTACCGAACCAACGCGCGGTGATAATATCTTAGATTTGGTGATGACGAACGGCGAGAATATAGTCGAAAGTTTAGAAGTAGGCGAGAGTTTAGGATGTAGCGATCATCAAATTCTTAGGTTTAAGTTATTGATAGAAAACACACAGGATAGTAACGTAATAGAAGTCCCTGATTTTCGTAGGGCTAATTTTGATAGTTTTGCTGATAGGATGAGAGTAGTGGACTGGGATAACTTATTTATGGGTAATGACACAAATTTGCGTTGGGTGGCGTTTAAAGAAAGTTTTAGGAATATTGAAAGGGAGTTTATTCCTCGTAGGCCCAAGCGCGTTAGAAATCGTGGTAGGCCGAAGTGGTGGACTAGGGAATAGGCGAGTTCATAAACGAGCGTAATAGAGCGTATAGACTTAACAAGCGCAATGGCCAGGTAGCTAACTTTAATAGATATATCGAGCTTAGACGTCAGGTTAAAAGATCAGTTAGGAATGCAAGCGTAATTTAGAGATAGTTATAGCTGCGGATAGTAAACATAATCCAAAAAAGTTTTTTGAATACGTAAATAATCGTAAGCCGGTAAAGATAACATAGGCCCTCTATTGGATGTAATGGCGCTTTGGCTTCTGACGCTCAGGCGATGGCGGGTATTTTCAATAACTTTTTTGCGACAGTTTTTACCGTAGAGGACGTAAATAATGTCCCCGACGTTGACGATATCGTTCCATTTAGTAGCGAGACTATTTTAGATGAAATAACTGTTTACGAGGCTGAGATTGCGCATTATATCGATAGGCTAAAAGTTAGCAAGGCTCCAGGCCCTGACGCTTTTTATCCTAGACATTTGAAAGATTTGAAAGACGTTATCGTAGGCCCCTTACGAAGATTTTTAATCAGTCACTCGAAACGGGGATTATTCCTGAAGACTTCAAATTAGCTAACGTCACGCCTATTTTTAAAAAAGGCGACCGCGCGGTAGCTAGCAATTATAGGCCCATTAGCTTAACGTCAATTGTCGGTAAACTTTTGGAATCCGTAGTTAGGGATCGTATTATCGATCACTTAGAAAGTAGGATTTGATTAATAGTAGTCAGCACGGGTTTCGACGCCATAGGTCTTGTTTAACTAATTTGTTAGAATTTTATAACGAAATAGTGCGCGAATACGATAGGCATAGGGCAGCTGACGTTATTTATTTAGATTTTAAAAAGGCGTTCGATACAGTTCCGCATAGGAGACTAATTGCGAAGGTTAAAGCGCACGGTATACGCGGTCAGGTAGCTAACTGGTTAGAAGAATGGCTTCGTGCTAGGAGGCAGAGGGTCGTAGTTAATGGTAGTGAATCGGGGTGGTTAGATGTAGGTAGTGGTGTCCCACAGGGTTCAGTGTTAGGCCCATTGTTATTCGTAATTTACATTAACGACATAGATGTAGGATTGACTAGTAACGTGTCAAAATTCGCGGACGATACTAAAATAGGCGGTAAGGTTGTTAACGAGGACGATAGAAATAGGATCCAAGACGATGTAGATAGGATTATGGAGTGGACGGATAAGTGGCAGATGCAATTTAACGTAGATAAATGTAAAGTTTTGCATATAGGTTCTCGCAACAATAATTACGTGTACACGATGGATGATAGGGATTTAGCGAGCGTTGACGAGGAAGTAGATTTAGGCGTACGCGTAACTAAAGATTTAAAGGTTAGGAACCAGTGCCTGGAGTCTTGCGCAAAAGCTAATAGGATGTTAGGCTTCATAGCGCGTAATTTCGAATTTAAATCGAAGGATATTATATTGCCCCTTTACAAGTCCCTAGTCAGGCCTCATTTAGAATATGCCGTTCAGTTTTGGTGCCCGTACTTGCGTGAGGATATTGATAGGTTAGAAAGGGTTCAGCGTCGTGCCACGAAACTTATTCCGCATTGCGCAATAAGCCTTATGAAGATAGGATTAAAGTGTTAGACTGTATTCACTCGAAACTAGGAGATTAAGGGGGGAGCTTATTGAAGTTTTCAAAATCGTTAATAACATCGATAACGTAAATTTTGACAAATTGTTCACTTTCGATAATAGTAATACTCGCAATAACGGATTAAGTTGCGTGGCAGACGTTTCATTACTAATATCGCTAAAAACTTCTTTACGTTTAAAGTAATTGATAAATGGAATAATCTTCCCGCGTCAGTCGTTCATTCTACCAGCGTTAATGTGTTTAAGAACCGTCTTGACAGACATTTTAAAAATATTAACGTTGTTTAAAATTAAAAAAGAAAGTTAACAACAGGAGCTCTGGTGGTGGTGCTCGAGGATGAGTCTGTTGACGATGAATGCCAGCTTGTGACATGCCAGCGTGTGATGCCAGCAATAAAAAAAAAAAAAAAAAAATTAGACTAACACGAATGTAGATGTAGCTCATAGCGTAAACTAACCCACTTTTTGTTTAACTTTACCTACTTTTTTTTTTTCTTATCCTCCTTACTTTGCATGTCTCTAACTCTTTCTTGCATGTTTGTAGTTTGCATGGTATGACAGTGAGTTAAGACTGTGTTTGCATGGTTTGTAAGCGTTCTTATTTTACTTCTTTTCATCTTTCACCCCTCTCCTATATTCTCCGACTATTTTTCTGACTTGTCGGCAGTGGCCGGCGGATGATGATGGTGAGACTTTTTCCTCTTTTTCTGAATGAATGTTAACCCACGAATGATAGGTGTTGCTCCTTACTTAACCCCTTATTCTCCTCTCTTCTCTTAACCCCCTACTCTCTCCTTTCTCTCGGGCTAGCCTTAGAGTGGATCTTAGGGTCTTTGTTAGCCTTAGCTTCTGTAGATCTGTAGATCATCATCATCATCATCGCCAAGCGTAATTTAGAGATAGTTATAGCTGCGGATAGTAAACATAATCCAAAAAAGTTTTTTGAATACGTAAATAATCGTAAGCCGGTAAAGGATAACATAGGCCCTCTATTGGATGTAAATGGCGCTTTGGCTTCTGACGCTCAGGCGATGGCGGGTATTTTCAATAACTTTTTGCGACAGTTTTTACCGTAGAGACGTAAATAATGTCCCCGACGTTGACGATATCGTTCCATTTAGTAGCGAGACTATTTTAGATGAAATAACTGTTTACGAGGCTGAGATTGCGCATTATATCGATAGGCTAAAAGTTAGCAAGGCTCCAGGCCCTGACGCTTTTATCCCTAGACATTTGAAAGATTTGAAAGACGTTATCGTAGGCCCCTTAGCGAAGATTTTTAATCAGTCACTCGAAACGGGGATTATTCCTGAAGACTTCAAATTAGCTAACGTCACGCCTATTTTTAAAAAAGGCGACCGCGCGGTAGCTAGCAATTATAGGCCCATTAGCTTAACGTCAATTGTCGGTAAACTTTTGGAATCCGTAGTTAGGGATCGTATTATCGATCACTTAGAAAGTAGGGGTTTGATTAATAGTAGTCAGCACGGGTTTCGACGCCATAGGTCTTGTTTAACAAATTTGTTAGAATTTTATAACGAAATAGTGCGCGAATACGATAGGCATAGGGCAGCTGACGTTATTTATTTAGATTTTAAAAAGGCGTTCGATACAGTTCCGCATAGGAGACTAATTGCGAAGGTTAAAGCGCACGGTATCCGCGGTCAGGTAGCTAACTGGTTAGAAGAATGGCTTCGTGCTAGGAGGCAGAGGGTCGTAGTTAATGGTAGTGAATCGGGGTGGTTAGATGTAGGTAGGGTGTCCCACAGGGTTCAGTGTTAGGCCCATTGTTATTCGTAATTTACATTAACGACATAGATGTAGGATTGATTAGTAACGTGTCAAAATTCGCGGACGATACTAAAATAGGCGGTAAGGTTGTTAACGAGGACGATAGAAATAGGATCCAAGACGATGTAGATAGGATTATGGAGTGGACGGATAAGTGGCAGATGCAATTTAACGTAGATAAATGTAAAGTTTTGCATATAGGTTCTCGCAACAATAATTACGTGTACACGATGGATGATAGGGATTTAGCGAGCGTTGACGAGGAAGTAGATTTAGGCGTACGCGTAACTAAAGATTTAAAGGTTAGGAACCAGTGCCTGGAGTCTTGCGCAAAAGCTAATAGGATGTTAGGCTTCATAGCGCGTAATTTCGAATTTAAATCGAAGGATATTATATTGCCCCTTTACAAGTCCCTAGTCAGGCCTCATTTGGAATATGCCGTTCATTTTGGTGCCCGTACTTGCGTGAGGATATTGATAGGTTAGAAAGGGTTCAGCGTCGTGCCACGAAACTTATTCCGGCATTGCGCAATAAGCCTTATGAAGATAGGATTAAAGTGTTAGACTTGTATTCACTCGAAACTAGGAGATTAAGGGGGAGCTTATTGAAGTTTTCAAAATCGTTAATAACATCGATAACGTAAATTTTGACAAATTGTTCACTTTCGATAATAGTAATACTCGCAATAACGGATTCAAGTTGCGTGGCAGACGTTTCATTACTAATATCGCTAAAAACTTCTTTACGTTTAAAGTAATTGATAAATGGAATAATCTTCCCGCGTCAGTCGTTCATTCTACCAGCGTTAATGTTTAAGAACCGTCTTGACAGACATTTTAAAAATATTAACGTTGTTTAGAGTTAAAAAAGAAAGTTAACAACAGGAGCTCTGGTGGTGGTGCTCGAGGATGAGTCTGTTGACGATGAATGCCAGCTTGTGACATGCCAGCGTGTGATGCCAGCAATAAAAAAAAAAAAAAAAAAAAAAAAATTAGACTAACACGAATGTAGATGTAGCTCATAGCGTAAACTAACCCACTTTTTGTTTAACTTTACCTACTTTTTTTTTTTTTTTTTTTTCCTTACTTTGCATGTCTAACTCTCTTCTTGCATGTTTGTAGTTTGCATGGTATGACAGTGAGTTAAGACTGTGTTTGCATGGTTTGTAAGCGTTCTTATTTTACTTCTTTTCATCTTTCACCCCTCTCCTATTCTCTCCGACTATTTTTCTGACTTGTCGGCAGTGGCCGGCGGATGATGATGGTGAGACACTTTTCCTCTTTTTCTGAATGAATGTTAACCCATGAGTGATAGGTGTTGCTCTTACTTAACCCCTTATTCTCTTCTCTTCTCTTAACCCGCTACTCTTTCCTTTCTCTCGGGCTAACCTTAGAGTGGATCTTAGGGTCTTTGTTAGCCTTAGCTTCTGTAGATCTGTAGATCATCATCATCATCATCATCATCATCATATCGAAGGATATTATATTGCCCCTTTACAAGTCCCTAGTCAGGCCTCATTTAGAATATGCAGTTCAGTTTTGGTGCCCGTACTTGCGTGAGGATATTGATAGGTTAGAAAGGGTTCAGCGTCGTGCCACGAAACTTATTCCGTCATTGCGCAATAAGCCTTATGAAGATAGGATTAAAGAGTTAGACTTGTATTCACTCGCAACTAGAAGATTAAGGGGGGAGCTTATTGAAGTTTTTAAAATCGTCAATAACGTCGATAACGTAAATTTTGATAAATTGTTCACTTTCGATAATAGTAATACTCGCAATAACGGATTTAAGTTGCGTGGCAGACGTTTCATTACTAATATCGCTAAAAACTTCTTTACGTTTAAAGTAATTGATAAATGGAATAATCTTCCCGCGTCAGTCGTTCATTCTACCAGTGTTAATGTGTTTAAGAACCGTCTTGACAGACATTTTAAAAATATTAACGTTGTTTAAAATTAAAAAAGAAAGTTAACAACAGGAGCTCTGGTGGTGGTGCTCGAGGATGAGTCTGTTGACGATGAATGCCAGCTTGTGACATGCCAGCGTGTGATGCCAGCACTTTTTGTTTAACTTTACACTCTTTTCTTGCATGTTTGTAGTTTGCATGGTATGATAGTGAGTTAAGACTGTGTTTGCATGGTTTGTAAGTGTTCTTATTTTACTTCTTTTCATCTTTCACCCCTCTCCTATTTTCTCCGACTATTTTTCTGACTTGTCGGCAGTGGCCGGCGGATGATGATGGTGAGACCTTTTTCCTCTTTTTCTGAATGAATGTTAACCCACGAATGATAGGTGTTGCTCCTTACTTAACCCCTTATTCTCTTCTCTTAACCCCCTACTCTTTCCTTTCTCTCGGGCTAGCCTTAGAGTGGATCTTAGGGTCTTTGTTAGCCTTAGCTTCTGTAGATCTGTAGATCATCATCATCATCATCATCATCATCATCATCATCATCATCATCATCATCATCATCATCATCCGTTATAGCTGCGGATAGTAAACATAATCCAAAAAAGTTTTTTGAATACGTAAATAATCGTAAGCCGGTAAAGGATAACATAGGCCCTCTATTGGATGTAAATGGCGCTTTGGCTTCTGACGCTCAGGCGATGGCAGGTATTTTCAATAACTTTTTTGCGACAGTTTTACCGTAGAGGACGTAAATAATTCCCGACGTTGACGATATCGTTCCATTTAGTAGCGAGACTATTTTAGATGAAATAACTGTTTACGAGGCTGAGATTGCGCATTATATCGATAGGCTAAAAGTTAGCAAGGCTCCAGCCCTGACGCTTTTTATCCTAGACATTTGAAAGATTTGAAAGACGTTATCGTAGGCCCTTACGAAGATTTTTAATCAGTCACTCGAAACGGGGATTATTCCTGAAGACTTCAAATTAGCTAACGTCACGCCTATTTTTAAAAAAGGCGACCGCGCGGTAGCTAGCAATTATAGGCCCATTAGCTTAACGTCAATTGTCGGTAAACTTTTGGAATCCGTAGTTAGGGATCGTATTATCGATCACTTAGAAAGTAGGGGTTTGATTAATAGTAGTCAGCAGGGTTTCGACGCCATAGGTCTTGTTTAACAAATTTGTTAGAATTTTATAACGAAATAGTGCGCGAATACGATAGGCATAGGCAGCTGACGTTATTTATTTAGATTTTAAAAAGGCGTTCGATACAGTTCCGCATAGGAGACTAATTGCGAAGGTTAAAGCGCACGGTATCCGGTCAGGTAGCTAACTGGTTAGAAGAATGGCTTCGTGCTAGGAGGCAGAGGGTCGTAGTTAATGGTAGTGAATCGGGGTGGTTAGAGGTAGGTAGTGGTGCCCACAGGGTTCAGTGTTAGGCCCATTGTTATTCGTAATTTACATTAACGACATAGATGTAGGATTGACTAGTAACGTGTCAAAATTCGCGGACGATACTAAAATAGGCGGTAAGGTTGTTAACGAGGACGATAGAAATAGGATCCAAGACGATGTAGATAGGATTATGGAGTGGACGGATAAGTGGCAGATGCAATTTAACGTAGATAAATGTAAAGTTTTGCATATAGGTTCTCGCAACAATAATTACGTGTACACGATGGATGATAGGGAGTTAGCGAGCGTTGACGAGGAAGTAGATTTAGGCGTACGCGTAACTAAGATTTAAAGGTTAGGAACCAGTGCCTGGAGTCTTGCGCAAAAGCTAATAGGATGTTAGGCTTCATAGCGCGTAATTTCGAATTTAAATCGAAGGATATTATATTGCCCCTTTACAAGTCCCTAGTCAGGCCTCATTTGGAATATGCCGTTCAGTTTTGGTGCCCGTACTTGCGTGAGGATATTGATAGGTTAGAAAGGGTTCAGCGTCGTGCCACGAAACTTATTCCGTCATTGCGCAATAAGCCTTATGAAGATAGGATTAAAGTGTTAGACTGTATTCACTCGAAACTAGGAGATTAAGGGGGGAGCTTATTGAAGTTTTCAAAATCGTTAATAACATCGATAACGTAAATTTTGACAAATTGTTCACTTTCGATAATAGTAATACTCGCAATAACGGATTAAGTTGCGTGGCAGACGTTTCATTACTAATATCGCTAAAAACTTCTTTACGTTTAAAGTAATTGATAAATGGAATAATCTTCCCGCGTCAGTCGTTCATTCTACCAGCGTTAATGTGTTTAAGAACCGTCTTGACAGACATTTTAAAAATATTAACGTTGTTTAAGTTAAAAAAGAAAGTTAACAACAGGAGCTCTGGTGGTGGTGCTCGAGGATGAGTCTGTTGACGATGAATGCCAGCTTGTGACATGCCAGCGTGTGATGCCAGCAATAAAAAAAAAAAAAAAAAAAAAAAAATATTAGACTAACACGAATGTAGATGTAGCTCATAGCGTAAACTAACCCACTTTTTGTTTAACTTTACCTACTTTTTTTTTTTTTTTCCTTACTTGCATGTCTAACTCTCTTCTTGCATGTTTGTAGTTTGCATGGTATGACAGTGAGTTAAGACTGTGTTTGCATGGTTTGTAAGCGTTCTTATTTTACTTCTTTTCATCTTTCACCCCTCTCCTATTCTCTCCGACTATTTTTCTGACTTGTCGGCAGTGGCCGGCGGATGATGATGGTGAGACTTTTCCTCTTTTCTGAATGAATGTTAACCCATGAGTGATAGGTGTTGCTCTTACTTAACCCCTTATTCTCTTCTCTTCTCTTAACCCGCTACTCTTTCCTTTCTCTCGGGCTAACCTTAGAGTGGATCTTAGGGTCTTTGTTAGCCTTAGCTTCTGTAGATCTGTAGATCATCATCATCATCATCATCATCATCATCATCATGATGAATGCCAGCTTGTGACATGCCAGCGTGTGATGCCAGCAATAAAAAAAAAAAAAAAAAAAAAAATTAGACTAACACGAATGTAGATGTAGCTCATAGCGTAAACTAACCCACTTTTTGTTTAACTTTACCTACTTTTTTTTTTTTTCTTATCCTCCTTACTTTGCATGTCTCTAACTCTTTTCTTGCATGTTTGTAGTTTTGCATGGTATGACAGTGAGTTAAGACTGTGTTTGCATGGTTTGTAAGCGTTCTTATTTTACTTCTTTTCATCTTTCACCCCTTCCTATATTCTCCGACTATTTTTCTGACTTGTCGGCAGTGGCCGGCGGATGATGATGGTGAGACTTTTTCCCTCTTTTTCTGAATGAATTAACCCACGAATGATAGGTGTTGCTCCTTACTTAACCCCTTATTCTCCTCTCTTCTCTTAACCCCCTACTCCTCTTTCTCTCGGGCTAGCCTTAGAGTGGATCTTAGGGTCTTTGTTAGCCTTAGCTTCTGTAGATCTGTAGATCATCATCATCATCATCATTACGTGTACACGATGGATGATAGGGATTTAGCGAGCGTTGACGAGGAAGTAGATTTAGGCGTACGCGTAACTAAAGATTTAAAGGTTAGGAACCAGTGCCTGGAGTCTTGCGCAAAAGCTAATAGGATGTTAGGCTTCATAGCGCGTAATTTCGAATTTAAATCGAAGGATATTATATTGCCCCTTTACAAGTCCCTAGTCAGGCCTCATTTGGAATATGCCGTTCAGTTTTGGTGCCCGTACTTGCGTGAGGATATTGATAGGTTAGAAAGGGTTCAGCGTCGTGCCACGAAACTTATTCCGGCATTGCGCAATAAGCCTTATGAAGATAGGATTAAAGTGTTAGACTTGTATTCACTCGAAACTAGGAGATTAAGGGGGGAGCTTATTGAAGTTTTCAAATCGTTAATAACATCGATAACGTAAATTTTGACAAATTGTTCACTTTCGATAATAGTAATACTCGCAATAACGGATTCAAGTTGCGTGGCAGAGTTTCATTACTAATATCGCTAAAAACTTCTTTACGTTTAAAGTAATTGATAAATGGAATAATCTTCCCGCGTCAGTCGTTCATTCTACCAGCGTTAATGTGTTTAAGAACCGTCTTGACAGACATTTTAAAAAATATTAACGTTGTTTAAAATTAAAAAAGAAAGTTAACAACAGGAGCTTGGTGGTGGTGCTCGAGGATGAGTCGTTGACGATGAATGCCAGCTTGTGACATGCCAGCGTGTGATGCCAGCAATAAAAAAAAAAAAAAAAAAAAAAAAATTAGACTAACACGAATGTAGATGTAGCTCATAGCGTAAACTAACCCACTTTTGTTTAACTTTACCTACTTTTTTTTTTTTTCTTATCCTCCTACTTTGCATGTCTCTAACTCTTTCTTGCATGTTTGTAGTTGCATGGTATGACAGTGAGTTAGACTGTGTTTGCATGGTTTGTAAGCGTTCTATTTTATTCTTTTCATCTTTCACCCCTCTCCTATATTCTCCGACTATTTTCTGACTTGTCGGCAGTGGCCGGCGGATGATGATGGTGAGACTTTTTCCCTCTTTTTCTGAATGAATGTTAACCCACGAATGATAGGTGTTGCTCCTTACTAACCCCTTATTCTCCTCTCTTCTCTTAACCCCCTACTCTCTCCTTTCTCTCGGGCTAGCCTTAGAGTGGATCTTAGGGTCTTTGTTAGCCTTAGCTTCGTAGATCTGTAGATCATCATCATCATCATCATCATCATCACTCAATGTTGGTGACGATGGTAGGAGGCAACGACTCGTATAGGCCAGATACGAGTGTGCCTGACCTTTTGGAGAGATATAGGGGGTTAATTAGGTCCCTGAAGGCGAGGTCAGATAGGTCTTTAGTTCTAGTATTACCCCTAGGCACGGTTTGGGTCTTAGAATTACGTCTAAAACAATATTTTTGAATAACAAATTAGAAGAGATTTGTGCGAGGAAAGTGTACCCTTCGTAAAGCTGTGGTCCGAATTCAATGATCCTAGCCTTTTTATAAAAGATGGGGGCATTTTAATGAAATAGGTAATGCTAGGTAGGTAGGTTAATAGACGAAAACGGCGAAAGCTGTATAGGTCGAATCTTCTTTAAACGTTGTGGGTCCGGAAACGCGGCCCGACGTGTAAATAGTTTAAAAAGCGGGCCCGTGGTAAAAAATAACTTAAACGTCTTTTATTGCAACGCGCGTAGTATTAGAAATAAATTAAAGGAATTTAAGGCGGTAATTTATTCCGGCAACTATGAATAGTTGCATCACTGAAACTTGGTAAATACCGTGACTCGGGACTTGTTGGGGGAACTTGATATACCGGGTTTTAAAATCTTTACTATGATAGGTTACATAGATTTGGAGGCGGCGTTTTGCGTACATTCGTAATTCCCTTAGGGCTATCGAGGTTAAGTTAGATTTTCCGGCAGCAATTAATGCGATCTGTGTTGAAGTTAGGGCGCGTAGTATTAGTTTAATTTTGTCGTTGTTTATAGACCTCCCGTTCAACCCCTCGATATAGATACTAGATTTTTACTCACTTCTTGGTAATTTTATTGACAATCGGAATAGTATAATTGTCGGAGACTTTAACTGTCCTAATGTTAATTACGAGAATTTTACGGGTAACGAAGAGGGTTTGAGACTGGTTGAGTTTATGGACGATAACTTTTTACGACAGATAGTTACCGAACCAACGCGCGGTGATAAATCTTAGATTGGTGATGACGAACGGCGAGGAATATAGTCGAAAGTTTAGAAGTAGGCGAGAGTTTAGGATGTAGCGATCATCAAATTCTTAGGTTTAAGTATGATAGAAAACACACAGGATAGTAACGTAATAGAAGTCCATGATTTTCGTAGGGCTAATTTGATAGTTTTGCTGATAGGATGAGAGTAGTGGACTGGGATAACTTATTTATGGGTAATGATACAAATTTGCGTTGGGTGGCGTTTAAAAGAAAGTTTTAGGATTATTGAAAGGGAGGTTTATTCCTCGTAGGCCCAAGCGCGTTAGAAATCGTGGTAGGCCGAAGTGGTGGACTAGGGAAGTAGGCGAGTTCATAAACGAGCGTAATAGAGCGTATAGACTTAACAAGCGCAATGGCCAGGTAGCTAACTTAATAGATATATCGAGCTTAGACGTCAGGTTAAAAGATCAGTTAGGAATGCCAAGCGTAATTTAGAGATAGTTATAGCTGCGGATAGTAAAACATAATCCAAAAAAGTTTTTTGAATACGTAAATAATCGTAAGCCGGTAAAGGATAACATAGCCCTCTATTGGATGTAAATGGCGCTTTGGCTTCTGACGCTCAGCGAGGGCGGGTATTTTCAATAACTTTTTTGCGACAGTTTTTACCGTAGAGGACGTAAATAATGCCCCGACGTTGACGATATCGTTCCATTTAGTAGCGAGACTATTTAGATGAAATAACTGTTTACGAGGCGGCGAGATTGCGCATTATATCGATAGGCTAAAAGTTAGCAAGGCTCCAGGCCCTGACGGCTTTTTATCCTAGACATTGAAAGATTTGAAAGACGTTATCGTAGGCCCCTTAGCGAAGATTTTTAATCAGTCACTCGAAACGGGGATTATTCCTGAAGACTTCAAATTAGCTAACGTCACGCCTATTTTTAAAAAAGGGACCGCGCGGTAGCTAGCAATTATAGGCCATTAGCTTAACGTCAATTGTCGGTAAACTTTGGAATCGTAGTTAGGGATCGTATTATCGATCACTTAGAAAGTAGGGGTTTGATTAATAGTAGTCAGCACGGGTTTCGACGCCATAGGTCTTGTTTAACAAATTTGTTAGAATATAACGAAATAGTGCGCGAATACGATAGGCATAGGCAGCTGACGTTATTTATTTAGATTTAAAAAGGCGTTCGATACAGTCCGCATAGGAGACTAATTGCGAAGGTTAAAGCGCACGGTATCACCGCGGTCAGGTAGCTAACTGGTTAGAAGAATGGCTTCGTGCTAGGAGGCAGAGGGTGCGTAGTTAATGGTAGTGAATCGGGGTGGTTAGAGGTAGGTAGTGGTGTCCAACAGGGTTCAGTGTTAGGCCCATTGTTATTCGTAATTTACATTAACGACATAGATGTAGGATTGATTAGTAACGTGTCAAAATTCGCGGACGATACTAAAAATAGGCGGTAAGGTTGTTAACGAGGACGATAGAAATAGGATCCAAGACGATGTAGATAGGATTATGGAGTGGACGGATAAGTGGCAGATGCAATTTAACGTAGATAAATGTAAAGTTTTGCATATAGGTTCTCGCAACAATAATTACGTGTACACGATGGATGATAGGGATTTAGCGAGCGTTGACGAGGAAGTAGATTTAGGCGTACGCGTAACTAAGATTTAAAGGTTAGGAACCAGTGCCTGGAGTCTTGCGCAAAAGCTAATAGGATGTTAGGCTTCATAGCGCGTAATTTCGAATTTAAATCGAAGGATATTATATTGCCCCTTTACAAGTCCCTAGTCAGGCCTCATTTGGAATATGCCGTTCAATTTTGGTGCCCGTACTTGCGTGAGGATATTGATAGGTTAGAAAGGGTTCAGCGTCGTGCCACGAAACTTATTCCGGCATTGCGCAATAAGCCTTATGAAGATAGGATTAAAGTGTTAGACTTGTATTCACTCGAAACTAGGAGATTAAGGGGGGAGCTTATTGAAGTTTTCAAAATCGTTAATAACATCGATAACGTAAATTTTGACAAATTGTTCACTTTCGATAATAGTAATACTCGCAATAACGGATTCAAGTTGCGTGGCAGACGTTTCATTACTAATATCGCTAAAAACTTCTTTACGTTTAAAGTAATTGATAAATGGAATAATCTTCCCGCGTCAGTCGTTCATTCTACCAGCGTTAATGTTTTAAGAACCGTCTTGACAGACATTTTAAAAATATTAACGTTGTTTAAAATTAAAAAGAAAGTTAACAACAGGAGCTCTGGTGGTGGTGCTCGAGGATGAGTCTGTTGACGATGAATGCCAGCTTGTGACATGCCAGCGTGTGATGCCAGCAATAAAAAAAAAAAAAAATTAGACTAACACGAATGTAGATGTAGCTCATAGCGTAAACTAACCCACTTTTTGTTTAACTTTACCTACTTTTTTTTTTTTCTTATCCGCCTTACTTTGCATGTCTGTAACTCTTTCCTTGCATGTTTGTAGTTTGCATGGTATGACAGTGAGTTAAGACTGTTTGCATGGTTTGTAAGCGTTCTTATTTTACTTCTTTTCATTTTTTACCCTCTCCTATATTCTCCGACTATTTTTCTGACTTGTCGGCAGTGGCCGGCGGATGATGATGGTGAGACTTTTTCCTCTTTTTCTGAATGAATGTTAACCCACGAATGATAGGTGTTGCTCCTTACTTAACCCCTTATTCTCCTCTCTTCTCTTAACCCCCTACTCTCTCCTTTCTCTCGGGCTAGCCTTAGAGTGGATCTTAGGGTCTTTGTTAGCCTTAGCTTCTGTAGATCTGTAGATCATCATTGCTGAGAATTTTACTTTGGATAGTTTTTGAATTTTATATACTTGCGTTTAAATTTACATTGTTATAGTTAAGTAATTGAATATTAGTGGTTTTTAGCGATTTAGAAGTTTTCATAGCGTGCCGGCTTAATTTAACTTATACTTGTGACGGTTTAAATTTTTAACTCCGCGATGCCGTCGCAGAAAGCGTCGTGTGTTAGGTGTAGGGTTAACCGGTGGTATTCGGAATTTAAGGATTATAACGGCGGTCCAATGGCGATTACCGATAGATCAGTTTGTTTCTTTTGCGAGTTCATGGAGGAATTAGTTGACATAAAACGCAGTGTACGTGAGGTAGCGGATAGACTTGCAACGCTTGATGAGGGCAGGGTAGGGCTACGGTTGACGGAAGCCGAACCAATACTAACGTTGAAGACGTTAGTAATTTGAAGGGTGAGGTGCGTAACTTAGTTTCTAGTTTAGGTAGCTTGTCGGGAAGGTTAGATAGAGTTGAGGAAGAGGTTAAGGTTAGTCCGAGAGTAGTAGATAGCGAGGGATTTAGTGAGGTTAAGGGTGGAGCTAGGCCGCGTACGTTAGGTGATAGGAATCCCCCCCCTATCGAGGTTTCGAACCCTTTCGCCCATTTGGAAAGGGACGTGAATGAGGGGGAAACTATTTTAATTGGGGACTCTTTAGTGCGCCACATGGACAAAGAGTTCGTTAAACGGAATCCAACCAAGAGGAGGGTCTGTCTCCCGGGGCCAGGGTTGACAGAGTTAGAGACGAAGTGGATAGGGTTGACGTTGCTTCCTGTCACTCAATGTTGGTGACGATGGTAGGAGGCAACGACTCGTATAGGCCAGATACGAGAGTGCCTGACCTTTTGGAGAGATATAGGGGGTTAATTAGGTCCCTGAAGGCGAGGTCAGATAGGTCTTTAGTTCTAGGTATTACCCCTAGGCACGGTTTGGGTCTTAGAATTACGTCAAAACAATATTTTTGAATAACAAATTAGAAGAGATTTGTGCTGAGGAAAGTGTACCCTTCGTAAAGCTGTGGTCCGAATTCAATGATCCTAGCCTTTTTATAAAAGATGGGGTGCATTTTAATGAAATAGGTAATGCTAGGCTAGGTAGGTTAATAGACGAAAACGTGCGAAAGCTGTATAGGTCGAAGCCTTCTTTAAACGTTGTGGGTCCGGGAAACGCGGGCCCGACGTGATAAATAGTTTAAAAAGCGGGCCCGTGGTAAAAAATAACTTAAACGTCTTTTATTGCAACGCGCGTAGTATTAGAAATAAATTAAATGAATTTAAGGCGGTAATTTATTCCGGCAACTATGATATAGTTGCTATCACTGAAACTTGGTTAAATACCGTGACTCGGGACTTGTTGGGGGAACTTGATATACCGGGTTTTAAAATCTTTACTAATGATAGGTTACATAGATTTGGAGGCGGCGTTTTGCTGTACATTCGTAATTCCCTTAGGGCTATCGAGGTTAAGTTAGATTTTCCGGCAGCAATTAATGCGATCTGTGTTGAAGTTAGGGCGCGTAGTATTAGTTTTAATTTTGTCGTTGTTTATAGACCTCCCGTTCAACCCCTCGATATAGATACTAGATTTTACTCACTTCTTGGTAATTTTATTGACAATCGGAATAGTATAATTGTCGGAGACTTTAACTGCCTAATGTTAATTACGAGAATTTTACGGTAACGAAGAGGGTTTGAGACTGGTTGAGTTTATGGACGATAACTTTTTACGACAGATAGTTACCGAACCAACGCGCGGTGATAATATCTTAGATTTGGTGATGACGAACGGCGAGAATATAGTCGAAAGTTTAGAAGTAGGCGAGAGTTTAGGATGTAGCGATCATCAAATTCTTAGGTTTAAGTTATTGATAGAAACACACAGGATAGTAACGTAATAGAAGTCCCTGATTTTCGTAGGGCTAATTTTGATAGTTTTGCTGATAGGATGAGAGTAGTGGACTGGGATAACTTATTTATGGGTAATGATACAAATTTGCGTTGGGTGGCGTTTAAAGAAAGTTTTAGGAATATTGAAAGGGAGTTTATTCCTCGTAGGCCCAAGCGCGTTAGAAATCGTGGTAGGCCGAAGTGGTGGACTAGGGAAGTAGGCGAGTTCATAAACGAGCGTAATAGAGCGTATAGACTTAACAAGCGCAATGGCCAGGTAGCTAACTTTAATAGATATATCGAGCTTAGACGTCAGGTTAAAAGATCAGTTAGGAATGCCAAGCGTAATTTAGAGATAGTTATAGCTGCGGATAGTAAACATAATCCAAAAAAGTTTTTTGAATACGTAAATAATCGTAAGCCGGTAAAGGATAACATAGGCCCTCTATGGATGTAAATGGCGCTTTGGCTTCTGACGCTCAGGCGATGGCGGGTATTTTCAATAACTTTTTTGCGACAGTTTTTACCGTAGAGGACGTAAATAATGTCCCCGACGTTGACGATATCGTTCCATTTAGTAGCGAGACTATTTTAGATGAAATAACTGTTTACGAGGCTGAGATTGCGCATTATATCGATAGGCTAAAAGTTAGCAAGGCTCCAGGCCCTGACGCTTTTTATCCTAGACATTTGAAAGATTTGAAAGACGTTATCGTAGGCCCCTTAGCGAAGATTTTTAATCAGTCACTCGAAACGGGGATTATTCCTGAAGACTTCAAATTAGCTAACGTCACGCCTATTTTTAAAAAAGGCGACCGCGCGGTAGCTAGCAATTATAGGCCCATTAGCTTAACGTCAATTGTCGGTAAACTTTTGGAATCCGTAGTTAGGGATCGTATTATCGATCACTTAGAAAGTAGGGGTTTGATTAATAGTAGTCAGCACGGGTTTCGACGCCATAGGTCTTGTTTAACAATTTGTTAGAATTTTATAACGAAATAGTGCGCGAATACGATAGGCATAGGGCAGCTGACGTTATTTATTTAGATTTTAAAAAGGCGTTCGATACAGTTCCGCATAGGAGACTAATTGCGAAGGTTAAAGCGCACGGTATCGCGGTCAGGTAGCTAACTGGTTAGAAGAATGGCTTCGTGCTAGGAGCAGAGGGTCGTAGTTAATGGTAGTGAATCGGGGTGGTTAGAGTAGGTAGTGGTGTCCCACAGGGTTCAGTGTTAGGCCCATTGTTATTCGTAATTTACATTAACGACATAGATGTAGGATTGATAGTAACGTGTCAAAATTCGCGGACGATACTAAAATAGGCGGTAAGGTTGTTAACGAGGACGATAGAAATAGGATCCAAGACGATGTAATAGGATTATGGAGTGGACGGATAAGTGGCAGATGCAATTTAACGTAGATAAATGTAAAGTTTTGCATATAGGTTCTCGCAACAATAATTACGTGTACACGATGGATGATAGGGATTAGCGAGCGTTGACGAGGAAGTAGATTTAGGCGTACGCGTAACTAAAGATTTAAAGGTTAGGAACCAGTGCCTGGAGTCTTGCGCAAAAGCTAATAGGATGTTAGGCTTCATAGCGCGTAATTTCGAATTTAAATCGAAGGATATTATATTGCCCCTTTACAAGTCCCTAGTCAGGCCTCATTTGAATATGCCGTTCAGTTTTGGTGCCCGTACTTGCGTGAGGATATTGATAGGTTAGAAAGGGTTCAGCGTCGTGCCACGAAACTTATTCCGGCATTGCGCAATAAGCCTTATGAAGATAGGATTAAAGTGTTAGACTTGTATTCACTCGAAACTAGGAGATTAAGGGGGGAGCTTATTGAAGTTTTCAAAATCGTTAATAACATCGATAACGTAAATTTTGACAAATTGTTCACTTTCGATAATAGTAATACTCGCAATAACGGATTCAAGTTGCGTGGCAGACGTTTCATTACTAATATCGCTAAAAACTTCTTTACGTTTAAAGTAATTGATAAATGGAATAATCTTCCCGCGTCAGTCGTTCATTCTACCAGCGTTAATGTGTTTAAGAACCGTCTTGACAGACATTTTAAAAATATTAACGTTGTTTAAAATTAAAAAAAAAGTTAACAACAGGAGCTCTGGTGGTGGTGCTCGAGGATGAGTCTGTTGACGATGAATGCCAGCTTGTGACATGCCAGCGTGTGATGCCAGCAATAAAAAAAAAAAAAAAAAAAAAAAAATTAGACTAACACGAATGTAGATGTAGCTCATAGCGTAAACTAACCCACTTTTTGTTTAACTTTACCTACTTTTTTTTTTTTCTTATCCTCCTTACTTTGCATGTCTCTAACTCTTTTCTTGCATGTTTGTAGTTTGCATGGTATGACAGTGAGTTAAGACTGTGTTTGCATGGTTTGTAAGCGTTCTTATTTTACTTCTTTTCATCTTTCACCCCTCTCCTATATTCTCCGACTATTTTTCTGACTTGTCGGCAGTGGCCGGCGGATGATGATGGTGAGACTTTTTCCTCTTTTTCTGAATGAATGTTAACCCACGAATGATAGGTGTTGCTCCTTACTTAACCCCTTATTCTCTCTCTTCTCTTAACCCCCTACTCTCTCCTTTCTCTCGGGCTAGCCTTAGAGTGGATCTTAGGGTCTTTGTTAGCCTTAGCTTCTGTAGATCTGTAGATCATCATCATCATCATCATCATCATCATCATCATCATCATCATCATCATCATTCATCATCATTCATCATCATTCATCATCATTCATCATCATTCATCATCATTCATCATCATCATCATTATTATTATTATTATTATTATTATTATTATCATGATTATTATTATTTAGCAGATTAGTTGTGGTTAACTAGATGTAACTTCATGCATCTTGGAAAATGAAATTACATTATCCATCAGTAGCTGAAAAATGGAAAAAGAAGAAAATAGAGGAGGAGAAGCTTTCCAGTAGCACAGGTGAGATGTGCCACTTGTATATTCTTATGATTACAATTCAGGCAACTAGGTTGGGTAGACCATCAAGCTAGGCAAGTGCTCAGGAATTGTGTAGAGTAAGCTGGTCTCTCTAATATTTATAATATTTCGAAACGTGAAATTTAATGGATCACATCACCTCAAATTCTGTTCACACAGATCAATTATCAAACAAGATAAGAAAGAGTATTTTAGCAAAAATTAACAGAATATGTAATGTTATATTCTTCTTAGGAGCACTACTGAGATATTTGGAAAAGCCATCCTCAGCAAAGACTCAGTAGAGCCTGATGAACCAATAAGTGGCTCAATCTTCTGTTCAGCTTCAAACACCACACACAGGCATTTCTACTGAGCAACAAGAACCAAGATCTGCTCCACCACTTCATCCGTATGACTGGCCAGTTGTCCTGTCAGATGCCTTGAAGACAGATCTGGTGTCTCGAGGACCATTTCAAATCAGTCCAGATTTCACATTCCTTAAAAGAGAGGACAGTAGAAGCATTCATCACCATTACATGTACAGAACATTAATTAACGGGCAAAAAATAAAGCGAAGCTGGCTAATGTACTCTAGAAGGAATGATGCTCTTTATTGCTTCTGCTGCAAGTTATTTTCAAGGAAGTCGTACAAACTAATTACGGATGGACTTTGACTGGATAAACGTTGGTTCGCTTCTGAAAAGCCATGAAAATAGTTCAGAACATGCAGATAACATGGCAACAAGGAAGGATCTGGAACTGCGGCTAAAAACTGGGAGGACCATTGACCAAACTGAAATGTCATTAATGGAGGTAGAGCGAAGATGCTGGCGAGATGTTCTCACACGTCTTGTAAGTATTATCCAATCACTGGCAGAGAGAAACCGTGCTTTCAGGGGGTCTTCCTCTACATTGTACAATCGAGACAATGGCAACTTCTTGAAGGAGGTTGAGCTGCTTGCCAAATTTGATCCAGTGATGAAACAACACATCAGCAGAGTCGAAAGTGGCCAATATAGTCATTCAAGTTACCTAGGAAACATCATTCAAAATGAGCCCATTGGGTCCATTAGTGGGAAGATCTTGGATGCCATTGTTGCAGAAATAAAACAAGCTAAATATTACTCACTCATTTTAGACTGCACTCCAGACATAAGCCACCAAGAACAGATGTCGATTATTATCAGAACTGTTAGAATGGGTGAAGTACCAGAAATAAAAGAATACTTCTTGGGCTTTCTTGAGGCTTCAGAAAGTACAGGCCTGGGTTTATCAGTTCTGATTCTGAAGAGACTAGATCAGAGCTTTCCAAACTGTGTGTTGCCAAATTTAGTTAATTATTTTCAATTTTTTTCTATTTTGAAAATTTTGATTTTTGTATCAACAAAATCGGCTACAAGATAAACCACCTACTGAAAAATTATATGATATTTGATATTTGATAACAAAAATTAATTAGTGTGTCGCCAACGTGAAAAGTTTGGAAAGCTCTGGACTAGATAAACTGAATATTCACTTTGATGACTGCAGAAGACAGTCATATGACAATGGAGCGAACATGAAAGGCAAGAACAAAGGTGTTCAGGCAAGGTTATTAGAGAAGAACTGTCGTGCACTCTGTTCCATGTGGGGCTCACACTCTGAATCTTGTAGTTGCTGATGCAGCTAAAGCTTCCACAGATGCCATCAGCTTCTTTGGCAACATACAAAAATTGTACAACCTTTTTGCAGCAGCTACACAGAGATAGACAATCTTAAAGAAGCATATGACCATAACACTCAAGTCTTGGAGTGAAACCAGGTGGGAGAGCCGGCTTAAGAGCATTGAGGCTGTGCGATACCAGAGCCACAACATCAGAGAAGCCCTGTTGGAAGTCAGAAACAATGCCATAGATGCCATAGCCAGGACTGAAGCACAAGCACTTGCAGAGGAGGTAGGGTCTTATCGCTTTCAGATTTGCACAGTAGTATGGTATGACATTCTTCATGCAGTTAACCATGTGAGCAAACTTCTGCAGTCTCCTACAATGCAGTTTGATGTGGCAGTCAACCTCCTCACAAAAACAAAAGACTCACTCACCAGCTACAGAAACACAGGTTTTGTTGCAGCACAAGTCATAGCTAGGGACATATGTGAGGAAATGAATGTGGAGGCTGTGCTGAAGGAGAAGTGGCTCAGATCCACAAAAAAGCACTTTGCTTACGAAGCTCCTGACGAACCATTTACAGAAGCCTTAAAGAGGCTGGAAGTAAAAATTTTCAATGTGGTGGTGGATTCTGCCATCGGGTCAATAAATGAGATTCAAAACATTAGATGATGTGAGGGACATATTTGGGGTTCTCCTAAACTTCACCACAATGAACAAGGAAGACTTGTCCTGCAAGTATGAAAAGCTCTCTAAGATACTGAGCTCTGGAGCTGACTCTGACATTGATGGAAGAGAACTGGCCCTCGAAATTAAGAACTTGCCGACTTTACCTTCACACAACATGACTGCATTGGAGCTTCTCTCCTTCATTCATCAGAAGCAACTGGAGGAACTATACCCCAATCTCTGGGTTGCACTAAGAATTGCCTGCACTCTACCTGTGACAGTAGCGTCAGCCGAGAGGAGCTCCTCTAAAATGAAGCTAATCAAGAACTACCTCAGATCATCAATGGGGCAGGATCGCCTCAGTGGCCTTGGCATCATAAGCATCAACCAGGACATTGGCAGGTTGATTTCATATGATGATGATGATGATTTTGTCCAGAAAAAATGTAGGAGGCAAAAATTTTGAAGATACAAACTGTTCTGTATAACTGTTAGCTATTACATGATTGTATCGTAGAGTTAGTAATTGTTTGGTAGTTGATAATTGCATTATTTTTTTATACATAGTTCTGTGTCATTTATTCTAAATAATGTGTAAGCTAATTTTCAGGAATTTCATGGAGTATTTTTTCTGTTTGTCTTCTGAAAGTACATATTTGTTGTTTTGGACATAGTTTCATTAAAATTGTTTCATAATTGTTTTTTATTAACACAGCCATTTTTTTGTATGTGCGTGCTGAGGTGATGTAGTAAGGCATGAGTTGGTGGATGGAGGGGTGGGGCCTCAAATGGGTATACTGCTTAGGGCCCCCTAATGGCTAGAAGTGGCCCTGGAGAAAAGACATCCAATTTTGCTACCTTCTTCGGGGGCACTTTGTGGAACTTCTTATCCTGGATACGCATCATAAGTTGTTACATGCTGGAGTTAGAGAAGTGATAATAGAGATCAGACAACAGTTTTTGATTCCCAAAATTAGACAAGTAGTAAAAAAGGTCTTGTATAGATGTGTGGTTTGCAAGCGTTGGAGTGCAAAGTCTTGTGAAAAGGTGGCTCCACTTCCAAGAGAATGGTGTGTTAGGGTGTGTCGAATTTTTCAACTTTCAAATTCCAAATATGAGGGGTGGTAAAAAGTTGCAGCATGACTTAGGAATTCTAAAGATATTTTTGTTAATTTAATATAATTTACTTTTGCTTGGTAAGAAGCTACATAAAAATAGTGACTTTTTTGTGGAATTATATAATAATTATTATATTAATAATTATATATGCTGTATATATAATGCACTGCTGTTTTTGCTTATTTCACAGGTTGAAACATATTCATCAGTGTGCTGAAGATTACTTGTCTGTCAGTGCTACCATCCTAACCAGTGGGAATTGACCTACAATGGCTTCTAAAAGGAGGACAAGACTGGGACATTCACACATATGAGCAACCTAATTGGAACTGGTAGAGAGTTGTTGCCCTCTGAACTCCCAACTCTGCGAGACGTTCTGAAATATGGGCTACTGCTAAGAGAACAAAGTGGTGAGGATGTGAGAAACTACCCAGCAGCCAGTCTTGCAAAGGACATTTACCCTAAAGTGCTTGAAAAGTGGGAACGAGCAAACAGTTCTTTTGTAGCCCCTGTTGTAAATTCATGAGTCACAATCTTAAACAAGATCCAAGAGAGCTGGGAGCAGGCCAAAAACATATCTCTTGGGAGAGGAAAGCTACATGTCAAAGAGGCTTTCATTGCAAAACTTGACAAGCTTTTTGACATCCTCAGTTGCAAGTGTAAAATTGTTCTCTGCTCTGAATTTGGCTGCCTTGCAGATGCTGGTTGCAAAAACGAAACTCACATTAACTGTACATGCCCTAGGGAGATGAAGATCCCTGTGAAGGAACTTGCTTTCATTAAAGGTCAGAGAGACAAGTCTGGTTCTATTGGACCACATCAGATTGGCTTGCCAGATCAACCTGAGCACAACAGACAAGTCAAAAAGCAGAAGCGGCAAGAAGACGAAAGAAGAAGGCTTGCTGAATATAAGCAGACAAGTAAGCAGGATGTTTCAATGCCATCAAATGAAATAATTTTCTCTGATGATGAAAATGAAGAACAAATAGCTGATGCTCAAGATGGAAAGGATGGAAGTTATGAAGTGACATTAGAAATACCAAGCACATCTTCAACTTCCAATAAAAAGCCAGAGTACAACACATTAGAAATACCTAATGTTGCTATGCATAGCATCAGATATGGTGTTGGCCTGCGTGCCACAGCTGCCATCACCACTGCTGCCTTTATGGATGCTGGCTTGATCACTGAAGAAGACAAGAGACTTGTAGTTGATCACAATAAAGTCAAGAGGGCCCAAGAAAAAGTTATGAGATCCCTGGATCAGGAATTTGATGATCTTTGTAAGAAGGGTGAAATTGACTGCATCTTCTTTGACGGCCGTCAAGATACAACTAAAGTTATGCTGAAAGCAGACAATTCAGATCGTCAGTTCCCCAGCATCATCAAAGAAGAGCATTATTCTGTGTACAGTGAGCCAGGTGGAAGATATCTCTACCACTTCACTCCTGAGAAAGGCTCAACGAGAAAAAAACCTGCTGAAGTTATTGCTGATAATCTTGTAGATTTCATGAAGAAGAAGGGCATTAATAAAAGCCTGCAGGCCATTGGAGGTGATTCTACAAATGTTAACACTGGCTGGGAGGGTGGTTCCATGCATTGGGTAGAGGTCAAGCTTTGCCGTAAGCTGATCTGGTTGGTTTGTGCCCTCCACACTAACGAGTTACCCCTGCGACACTTGATCACAGCACTGGATGGGAAGACCTTGTCTAACAACAAGTGGACAGTTAACATTGGCAAGATGCTAGACACTGCAACCGAACTTGAAATTGATCCTTCATTCACTAAACTCTCAATTGGAGAGCCTCTTACTTCACTGAGTGACAATGTCATAAAGGATCTCTCTACTGATCAAGCGTACGGGTATAGGATCACACAGGCCATAAGGACAGGAGAACTTCCCACAGATCTGGCCCTTCTTGAAATTGGTCCAGTGAGCCATTCAAGGTGGTTGACAACAGCAAACAGGCTTTGTCGCATATGGGTTTCAAAACATGGCCTTAAAAGCAAAACCCTCAACAACTTAAGACTGATAGTGGAATACATTGTAGGTGTGTACTACCTCTGTTGGTTCAACACCAAAGTAAAACACACTCAGAGCTGGGCAGTATTTAAATACATTTGTATTTAAATACGTATTTAAATACATTTGTGTATTTAGAACTGTATTTATAAATACATTGTTTTTCATGTATTTAAATATAGTATTTAAATACTTTAATGAGTATTTAAATACAATGTATTTAAATACTCAAAATATAAAAATGTAAATACTTTTACTGGTTTAATACACGTTCTGTACTAGCACAGTACGACACGTCGACAGTGTAGTACAGCATGGTTCATGTTTCGTGTCAGTTCAATCAGTTGTGTGCTACTCTTAGTCGAAAGCGGTTGATTTCTTTATCGTGTGCGTGTCATGAATTAGTGAATGCATATGTTAAAATTTGTATGTATTTAAAATGTATTTACAAATGTATTTAAATACAATTGATGTATTTTGTATTTAGTATCTAAATACATTCGTAAAATGTATTTAGTATTTAGTATTTAAATACATTTCTCCCATGTATTTAGTATTTAGTATTTAAATACATTCAATGTATTTATTGCCCAGCTCTGAACACACTTGGGTGGAAGGCCCACGCCACATCTTGTTTCAGCTGCGGCTAGTTAGGCTGCAAAAGAAGGCTGTAGTGGATGCTGTTTTGCCAACCATCAAGCGCTCAGCATGGTATGCATTCAGCGAAATGATAATCCAGACACTCTTGTGCTCAGATGACAGTGAGGAGAGGAGAGCTGGTGTCCAAAAGATTGTTGACATGAGGGGTGGAGATGATGACACACTTGGAGATCTTTCTGTACGTCCCAGGAAGACACCTTCCATCAACCCAGTGCTTCTTCCGTGTTGGAGCTGACAGACTGGTCTGACGGGGTATTTGAACCTCCTTTGACATGTAAACTGACTACAGTGGAAGTAAAGAAGTTCTTTGACAAGCCTATGCAAGTTCCACAGTGGCCCTGTCATGCTCAGTCAATAGAGAGGTGTGTGTGAAACAAGTCAGAGGCAGCAGGCAGGGTGTATACACATGAGAAACGTGAGGGCTATATCAGAGGCCAAGAAGCAAGTCGGCGGCTGATGTCCAAGAATGAATCAAAGCAAGACTTGATGAAACTTGTTTAAATATTTTTTTTTACTGATGTCATTACTTTCTAATGTTTTATGATTACTAGGATATGTTTTATGCAGAGAAACTAAAATTTTTATAGCATTACCTGACATTTTGAGAAGCTAAAATTAATAAATGTTGTTTTCCGAGAGCATTTATGTGCTTTTTAATCAAACGTAGATTTACCAAGCTAAGTGTTGACCAATCACAAAAATAATAGCAGATTTGAATTCTTCATCCAAAAACATATTTTTAAAACCCCTCAGTGAAGGAATTGGCAAAAATTAATTTTCACTTCCCAAATTGACACACCCTAATGGTGTGTCTATACTGCCACATTTGATGTATTGGAAGTAGACTTTGCAGGTCCAGTCTGTGTGTATGAGCAAGGGGAGTCTAACAAAAGTTCTCTCTTTTCACATGTGCTATCACCAGAGCAATCCATTTGGAGTTGGTAAGCAACTTAAGTAGTGATATATTTCTTTTGGCCTTTCAAAGGTTTGTGAACAGAATGGGTTTCTCAAATAAAATCATATCAGATAATGCAAAAACCTTCAAAAAGACTGCAAAGGAACTCCAAGAAGTTTGGTCCTTGCTAAAAGAGGAGGGATTCCAATCCTACTTTTCACCCCATGGGGTGCAGTGGGAGTTTATTGTTGATAGAGAGAGCACCATGTTGGGGAGGATTTTGGGAAAGGCTAGTGAGAAGTGTAAAGCGCCTATTAAAGAAACTTTCAGCTAATGCTCATTTGAGCAAAGAAGAATTCTGCACTGTTTCTGTGAAGTAGAAGCAATGGTGAACAGTAGGCCTATCACCTTTGTTTATAACAGGATGCAGAGCCATTGACACCAAATTATTTTGTATGTGGTAAACGATTAACATCAAGCCCCACTTTGCCAGGAGACTTACAGCAAATCCAGAGCAGTCAAGAAGAGTTAACCAGAAGGTTCAAGTACCTTGAAGAGCTACAAGATCAGTTATGGAAGAGGTGGCAGATGGAACATTTGCCACAACTCAATTATTACCCATCAGGCAATGTAAAGGGCTTCACTGCAAATTGTATTGAGGTGGGAGAAGTGGTAATGATTGGGGAGGAAAGACCAAGGCAATGCCTGAAGCTTGGCATAATTGAAGAGTTGTTTGTTGGCAAATACAATTTAGTTAGGTCTGCACTGGTGAAGACTTCAGGAGGAAAATTAGAGACATACAAAAACTCTATGCTTTAGAAATCAGCCAAAACACGGATAGTCAAGATGAAGCATTTGGGTTACAGCCTCATAGAGAAGGCTTGGCTAAACTTGCTCAAGGTAATGACAACAATGTCTCCGGTGGGGAATGTTAGAAAATCTAGAAGAGGAAGAGCCATTGTTGTCCCAAGGCGATATGATGACTAAGCTGATTGATGCAGCATTGCTTGTATATATTAAGGTGTGTGTATATCCATCTCATAATTGTAAGGTTAGTGAAACATTCACTTAATTTAGAGCTAGCATTTTTGGGCTCTTGTGGCATCATTTTTTTGGGGGAGGCACTGGTGCGCCCTTTCTATTCGTTTGTTGAATGCGGCACTTACAGGGCGTAGTATTATAGAGAGCTCTCTTGCAATGCAGTTTGGTTTAGATACAAGATTGTTGCATCATGCAATGGTGCAAGTTGTGTGTTGTTGCAAGGTTTAGAAAGACCATAAATAGTGCCTCTCATTTTTTATCTTAATTTTATGCAATTGAGGACTAAAGTAGGCCCACATCGAGTCAGCAACCCTGATGTTGAACTGGCCCTTCAGAGCTTTGCCGTTCAGGATTCAGCTGGGATTCTGAACCCAATAAAATAAAAAATAATAGTACATGTTGAGTCTGAAATAAAGTTTGTTTGTTTGTTAGTATTATCAAGCGACCTTCCTTGACATACTATACACAAAATTAGTTACGCGAACCTATTTGTAGGATTTTGTACTTATCGGCGTTAAATCTCGTTTGCCATGTGCCTGACCAATCTACGATTTTATTCAAATCTTCCTGGATTTTACCTCAATCTTCGTCATTAATTGCCCTACCACCCAACTTGTGTCATCCGTAGATTTTGAAACTCTACTGATTAGGCTGACATCTAAATTGTTAATTTACAGCATATAAGAAAATGCAAGGGGCCCAAGAAGACTCCGTTCCATCGACCACCACCACCCTGTTTCCTACCTCGCAACCACTCTTCTATCCAATTTATTACTACACCCCTGATTCCTTGAGCCTTAGTTTTTTCAACAAGTCTTTTGTTCGGTATGGTGTCAAACCTGAAACGCTTTTTGAAAATTAAATACACTACATCTACCGCCCGATGACTCGTAAACATCAACGACGCTTTGGAAAATTTCTGAAAGATTAGTTAAGCAAGATTTGTTTCGCCTAAAACCATGCTGCATATTTCTAATCAAGTTATGCATTTCCAGGTGTTCGACTATACGATCCTTAATTATTGATTCCAGTAGCTTACCTGCAACAGACGTTAAACTGATTAGCCTATAATCCCCTCCCCCCCCACCTTTATCGCCTTTCTTAAAAATAGGTGTTACATTTGTATGGGATATATGGAATCCGGCCCGAGTGATTTAAACATTTTCATTTTACAAATTTTATATAGTGCAGTACTTCCTTTTCACTCACCACAATATTATCTAAAGTATTACCATTATCAAAAGCTGTTATGTCTATGACCGTAGGATATTCGTTACATCTTCTATGGTAAAAATTCATTTTGCAGATTAGCCATTTGCTTGTTTTCAGAAACTAGCTCACCGTCAGAATTTTTTAACGGTCCCAAGACGCTCCTTACTGGGTTCCTATTATTGACGTATCGAAAAAATAGCCGTCACGAGCTATGGAAATTTCAAAATCGCGCTTGAACTTTATTACGCTTTTCGCTTCACACCTTAGAGATATGTAGATGTTTCGTAACCATAAATAGTCTATTTCGCACTTATGTAGCCTAGAAGTCCTATCTCTACTCTTTATAATAACCCGGTGTTTCGCAGGCTATACATAAAATGAAAAGCACCACTGTACTTGCATTATAAAATTTAAAACTTTAGTGAACTCATAAGTCCTTCTTTCTCTGCTTCGTTTCTTTTTCATATATAACTGACGTATATTTTGTTATTGCAGCAGCTAGATCAAAGTTTGAGTAAGAGCAATTTCTTTGTTCAAACGTCGTTTTTATTCTAATTATATTATCGAAGTTAAAAAGATCTTTTCCCATTTGATTTCCGAATTTACTCTTCGTCGGAGTTACTCTAATTAAACTTTTTGTTATTTAAGAATGTTTGTTTCAGTATTTGCTGTAAAATTATTTCGGAAAGATTTTATTTGTTTCATGGATCACTATTTTCTGAAGATTGGTTTTGTCGGGTATGCTACGTTTTGGCGCAGCCGTTTGGGCGCCAACCCATTTTGGCGACGGACGTTTTGGCGCTAGGAAAAAAATGATTGATTCATCATTATGCAAAGGTATAACTCAAAAAAAGTTAAAACTGTAATGTAAGTTTATTTTAAAATTAGGTAGGCCTATAGCTTAAAATTTTTTAAAACTGTCATGTAACTTTATTTAAAAATTAGGTAAGTAAAATTTTAACATTATTCATTTGGTAATTATGAGCAAGGCCCCTCAAGTACTCGACAGCATCTATGTTTTCACATCTACGAACAATTTCTTGTATTCTTCTATCTGCATCTTTATACTTCTTTAGCTTTTGCGGTGGTTCATGTCCAGCTACTAACTGTTCATAATATGCATCTCTACCTTTCTGTACTTTACGCAGTCCATCTATTAATTTCCATATTGTGGGATGTTGCATGCCAAGTTCGTATTGCAATCGACGGTGGGCTGCTTCCGCATGATTGTTTGTGCGGTCTTCCCCGTCTAATGTTCTTTGATAAAGGCTCCAAATCCCGGGGAGGAATAGAGGAGCTCGTCTTCCATTTCCTCGTCTGTTCTGACGACCAACATATGTATCTTCAAACCAGATGAGTAAACATTGAAGTTCTTGTGGCAACTCGGTCGCTAGAGCATCCATGTATTCGTCGATCTTGTTCAAAGGTACGAAGGCAAGGGCAATAATCATTTCGGCTTTTAACGCGAAAACTGGATCGTTGTTATACAGATTAGTGAAACCCAAAGAAGCTAGATGTTTTTGCATATTTTGGGCTAAATGAAAAAAAGCATCCTTTTATTTGCACATCGGGGAATGTTGTCCTTCATAGCACTGTGCACAGCTTTTTCAAAATCGCAGACGATTGAAGTGGGTCTCAAATTGGGTTCCACTTCTTTTAATAACTCGAACATTCTCACATATGTGATGCGTTGTTTGTTGGGCAAAAGGGCATACATAATGGGGTGAAATCCCTCGTGTTTTTTTGCCAAAATTACATAAATCTGAGAAAAGAGGCTGGGAGCAATACTGAATGTGCCATCGACAAACCAGATATCAGATGTAACTAAATGTTGGAGCCAACTCGCCCTTCCGAAGATTAATATCCGATCGGGGCGTGGTCCACTATCACACAATAAAAAAATTTCTTCCACTCCTGGCTGAGGGACGTATATTTTGTAGCATTCTGGCAAAACTAATTGTTGTAAATCAGTCGGATTGGCGGGGGCGTTCTTCATTGAATTACGTTTTCTTCCTATTATTTTCCGCAAAGCGGACGTATTAGGAACTGCCGCTAGACTAGTTTGGGATACGTTTGTCAAACATTCATTAATAACTACAGCTGGTGACTCAAGAGTCTCCGCTGCTCTCTTTTTTATATTAGTTTTTGACAAGTGCAACCTCTACTTGTGCAGCATAGGCTTCGTGCGAATGGCTGTTCAGCTCCCTTACCACCTCCAGCTTTAGTATGCAGCCTTGCTTTGCACCGATATTTTTGCTTACAACGCCAAAATTTCAACTCACTGTCGGCTGTGCTTGCTTTGTCAAAGACGTAGAGGAATCCATTATGCGCAAATTTTTTTTTACCCCGTTTCGTTAATACTTGCTCAGCCATCATATGAATAAATGACGGTAGGTAGATAAAAAATATAACAAAAACGAAGGCAAAAGAACGAAACACTTGTGGCAGCGCAACCCCGGCAAACACAACTGAAACTGTAGACACACTGAGTTTCAAGGTCAAATACATATGTTAGTTTTCGTATCAACTCGCGTTGGCTGGCGCCAAATGACCAAATTACCAAATGAAGAACTATTTAAAATTTTACTTACCTAATTTTTAAATAAAGTTACATGACAGTTTTTAAAAATTTTAAGCTATAGGCCTACCTAATTTTAAAATAAACTTACATTACAGTTTTAACTTTTTTTTGAGTTCTTTGCATAATGACGAATCAATCATTTTTTTCCCAGCGCCAAAACGTCCGTCGCCAAAATGGGTTGGCGCCAAATCGCCAGCGCCCAATCGTCCCTAATTTCGGTTTCACAATTTTACAAAAAGCTTTATTGCCATCATGTTTTACTTCCGGAAGCTATTTAAAAAATTGGATTTTCAGTGTTGGATTTAGTCTGATTTGTGCTCTCCTCGATTAAGAGATTTATTCTCTCTGCCTTAGAAGCGACACGAGAACCCTTTGCACCCGTATCAGGGTCCTTGTCCTCAGGCTCTGTGACTTGCAAGAGTTGAATTGCATCATTTACACTTCTTAAATTCCTCGAGCTCCCAGTCATAACCATGAGTACCCTGATTAATATTATCACGGTCCTTAAGAAGTAGCAATAGAGCAACAATAATGAGTCAAGCCTCTTGGACTTTTGTTCGAAGAACTTTAAGGACGCGAAATGACACTTAAAGGCTGTAGAAACTTTAAAAGTTGTTTACAGTTTGTTCCTGGTCCCTTCAAATCGAAGGGAGCTGCAAATGGGACAATGATATATTTAAGATTACCAAACGTTTTCCTTTAAAGCTTAACGGTTTCTTTATAATTTGCGTCTGTGGTAGTAAATATGTGTAACAGTTCCAGTGCTTCCGATTTCAGTTGAACTCCCTCCGCAACATCTGAAAGGTTATATGACGGAGGGGATGTACAGCTTTACGTGGAATCCGAACCGTGGGTCACTACATAATCTGGACGCAGATGAGGTCCCTCATCCAACTACTCTCCAGACCAAATGTCGCTTAACCTCGATGATAGACGGGAATCAGTGTGTTGATATTGACCACAACATAGCCCTCATTACAATTAATTATAATCCTAAACACGATAACGACTGATCGTAATCATGATAATGATTACGATTAGTTATAATCTTAATCATAGGCGTATGGGATGGCACTTTACTGCGGGGTGCGGGACAGAAAAATTTGCCCACAAAATTTTCAGGGTGCCCTGATTTCCGCATAAGCACTGTGTAACATAAAATAATACAAAGGTTAGAGTATGAGTAAACATACTGTATATTAAAACCTTTGATATAAAGAACATTACAATTTACGAAAATGAGATAAAATTTTGCTACAACACTTCTAAATGACAGACAAAACTACGCATTGCAGTTGATATAGAATTCAGTAAGTCCTCAACTTAGGTTTTAATTATATGAGGTGACGTGTATGTATATATATATATGTATATAGTCTAAAAGTCACTAAAAGGGAAATATCACTAAATCTAAGCTGAATGGCAAGAGGAAGTCATAAACGAACCAACGCGGCTGTTCGTATTGTTTTGTGCTAGCCTAGAGATGTTTTTTCCTATCTGACCTAATCGTTGGTGCTGAGTATAATTAGGTGGTGTTTCTAAGGTGACAAATGGGGTAGAAAGTTGTCCGTACTTAAGTATAGTTAGGGGTAATGTCTATAGCTTCTAAGTTGGTAATGTAAGAGAGAGTTAGGTAGGCCGTTTGTGGGACACAGAAATCTAATGGTAGGCTTTCAAAGGAATATCTAATTCAACGCACCGGTAAGTGCTTTTGATTGTTTGCTAGAACCTAAGTAACCTAACTGGGGTGTCTACCCCACGCTATCACATTTGGCGACGAGGATGGGATTCAATTAAGCTCATGGGATTCAATTAAGCTCATGGGATTCGATTAAGCTCATTGGATTGAATTTGGCTCATTTGATTAAATTTTGTTCATTGGGTTAAATTTGGCTCATTGGTTTAATTTGGCTTATTGGGTTCAAGTGGTGGTTTGGAAAATTGGATGTAGCCTAGTGGGTCGTCCGATTTGGTTTGTTTGTGTGGGTAAGCTATCGTACTATAGCGTAGGTCCCGCCGGCCTAACTCTAAAACTAATTCCTACTCAGCCCTAACTCTAAAACTAATTCCTACTCAGCCCTAACTCTAAAACTAATTCCTACTCAGCCCTAACTCTAAAACTAATTCCTACTCAGCCCTAACTCTAAAACTAATTCCTACTCAGCCCTAACTCTAATACAATTCACTATTCAGCCCTAACTGGGGAGTAACTAGATCAAATTTAAACCTAATCTAACCTACTTCACGTGATTTGGCCTAATTCGGTTTTGCTCTAGCATGTCGGTGATTGGCCATATAAGCCCCTACGAAGACTCTGGGGAGGACTTCGAAGCTTATGCCACTAGGGTGAGGTTGTTTTTCGAGGCAAATTCCATTCCTGATGCTAAGAAAGTACCTACCTTTTTAACTATAATAGGCCCTAAAACGTTTGGTTTAGTTATGGACCTAGTTTCTCCTAAAGCACCGGAAACCTGCACCTATAATGAATTGGTACAGGCCCTAACCGATCACTACAAACCCCGAGTAGTTCTCATCTATGAACGTTTCAAATTTTATTCAAGGCATCAGACGGGAAATGAAAGCATTGCAGAGTTTGTTGCAGGAATAAAAAGCCATAGCCGTACGTGTAAATTTGGGGACAAATTAGATGAAATGCTAAGAGATAGGTTTGTAATGGGTCTCAAAGAGGAGTCAACCCAGAGAGCCCTATTAGCCATGCAGGACCTAACTTTTAGTCAGGCTGTAGAAATAGCTACGGCTAGAGAAGCAGCTGCTAAAGATGTTAGAGCTTTTGGAAATCACAGTAGTAAAGCCCAACACGTAAATAGCTTTAAATCTTCTAGGCCTGGCAGACCTAATGAGCCTACTAGAAAGGGAAATAAAAGGTATGAGGCGAATACGACTAAGCCTACTAATTCTACTAAGCCTTCCAAGCCATGTACAGGGTGTGGAAAACACCATTGGAAGAAGGATTGCCCTTTTAAAGAAGCAGTTTGCCGAAACTGTAGTAAAATAGGCCACATAGCTAAAGTGTGTTTTTCAAAGAAAACGAAGGGTGAAAATTCTAATTTTAACATTTCTAGTGTAAATCCTCAAAAGGGAAATACTTCGAACATTAGAGTGGAGTACCTATTTTATGAGCAGCAAAGTGGGAAAAATACAGACCCATATATTGTAGAGGTAGGCCTAAATGGAATCACAGTTCCTCTAGAATTAGATACGGGTGCTGCCCAGACGGTCATGTCCAAGGCAGTTTTTTATAAGATTTTCAAAAACACACCTAAACTACATGCATCTAAAACGATTTTGAAGAAGTATGGGGACATACAAATACCTATTTGTGAAGCATACGTCACAGTTACACTCAACCAGAAAACTTTGTCTCATCCCTTAACCCTTTTAGTGGTGGATGAGCAAGGGCCTACTCTACTAGGCCGTGATTGGATTGATGCTTTGAAAATGCCAATTGACAAAATTTTGCCAAGGGGTCAGGCAGATGTGCATACACACTCATATCCATCTGACATAGACTCATTGTTAAGGGAGTTTTCTTCTGTTTTTGGGGCCTGAAGTAGGCAACCTAAAAGGCCATCAGGTCTGCATAGAAGTAGATCCTAATGTAACTCCGAAATTTTGTAAGGCTCGTTCAATTGCGCATGCACTGCGGGAGAAGGTAGATTTAGAAATTGACAGGCTGCTAAAAGATAAAATTATTGAACCAGTCACACACGCTAACTGGGCTGCCCAGTAGTTCCTGTACTAAAACCGGACAAGTCCGTGCGGTTATGTGGGGATTACCGTTTAACAGCAAATAGAGCCGTCCTTCTAGATTGCTATCCTATACCCAAGCCTGATGAATTATTTAGCTCTCTTGCTGGGGGTAAATATTTCACAAAACTCGATATGTCCCAAGCCTATGCTCAACTAAGTTTAGATGAAAACTCTAAAGAATTAACTATCATAAATACGCACCGAGGCCTATATAAGTACAATAGGCTATGCTATGGAATAGCATCGGCTCCGGGTATTTTTCAGAGGACAATGGACCAAGTTCTAGGTCACATTCCAGGGGTACTTTGCTTTCTAGATGATGTCCTCATTTCAGGTTCGTCTAAAAAAGAACACCTAACTAGATTAACCACGGTTCTAAAAAGACTCCGGGATGCTGGACTTAAGCTAAAGAGAGAAAAGTGTTCATGGGTCACTAACGAGGTTTCATATTTAAGGTTCCGCATAGATGCTTCAGGCATTCCTCCAAAGATGGATAAACTAGAAGCAATAAAAAATGCACCACCTCCACAAAACATCACAGTTACAAGCTTATTTAGGTCTCCTAAACTTTTATAGGAAATTTTTGCCTAATGCATCGACTTTCCTTGAACCCCTAAATAAGCTATTACGATCTGGGGAACAGTGGAGATGGGAGAAAACTCAAAAGGAAGCATTTGAGGCTTCCAAGGACGTACTACTAAAGTCCACTCTCCTAGTGCATTATGATCCTAAACTTCCTCTCGTAGTTTCAGCAGACAGCAGTTCTTATGGAATTGGGGCAGTGTTATCTCACCACATTGATGGTGTAGATAGGCCTATCTGTTTTGCTTCTAGAACACTAACTGAGACTGAAAGACGATATGCACAAGTGGAACGTGAAGCATTAGCCTTAGTATTTGCAGTAAAAAGATTTCATTTCTATCTATGGGGTCATGAATTTAAACTAATTACTGACCATAAGCCTCTTTTAGGTTTATTTTCACCTAATGAAAATATTCCAGTTATGGCCTCAGGTAGGATTCAACGATGGGCACTGATTCTACAAGCCTATAAATTTGACTTAGTCCATCGGTCAGGTAAACTTCTAGGTACGGCTGATGCGCTAAGTAGGTTGCCCTTAGAAAATCCAAATGATTGTGTACCTATACCTACAGAATGGGTTCACTTGGTGGAGTTTTTGGAATCCATTCCAATATCTGCGGTACAAATAGAGCAGTGGACAAAATCAGACCCTATTCTGTCTAGGGTCATCCATTTCTGCTCAGTTGGTTGGCCTACTAAGGTTGAGAGTGAATTACAGCCTTTTTATCAACGTCAGTCTGGCCTCTCCATTCAAAATGGCTGTCTCTTATGGGGCCACAGAGTGATTATTCCAAATAAAGGCAGGTCGAATTTAGAGAAGGAACTTCACGCTGAACACATGGGCGCAACAAAAATGAAAGAGCTGGCGAGAGCTTATTTCTGGTGGCCTGGTTTAGATGGAGAACTCGAATCATTGGTTCGTTCCTGTCAAAGCTGCCTAGAGAACAGAGATCTCCCAAGGAAAAGTCCACTGCATCCTTGGGAATGGCCTACTATACCGTGGCATAGGATCCATGTTGACTATGCAGGTCCTATAAATAATACTTATTTCCTAGTCATTGTGGACGCCTACTCTAAGTGGGTGGAAATTTTTCCAACCACTTCCACGATTTCGGGTGTTACTATTCGCTTACTCCGTTCGGTTTTCGCTCGATGGGGTTTACCCGTAGTCCTGGTTTCCGACAATGGTACTTGTTTTACCAGTGAGGAATTTCGTTCCTTCGTCCACCTAAATGGCATTAGACATGTCCGGTCGTGTTTTCCACCCGTCTACTAACGGTCTTGCGGAAAACATGGTCCGTACTTTCAAGTCGGCCTTGCGTCATTCTCGTGGGGAGGAAATGCAAGTGGTGTTGGATAAATTTTTGTTTAAATATCGAATAACACCTCACACCACGACGGGGGTGTCTCCCTCTAAACTTATGATTGGCCAATGGGGAATTCGTTCAGTTTTCGATTTGTTACGTCCAAACGAAACGTTACAACAACAACGAGTTTTACGCCGCCATCAGGAAAAACAGAAGCTGTACCATGACACTAAAAGAGGGAGTTATAGAGGCGCAACCTAATGATCCAGTTATGATTCGCAACTATGGGGCTGGACCAAAATGGGTTCCTGCAACTGTCCAGGAGAGAACGGGCCTTGTTTCCTTCAAGTGCCAACTAGAAGATGGTCGTTCTATTAAACGCCATCAGGACCAGATATGGGAACGTGAATTGCAGAAGGACCAGAGTCTTCCGGAAGAGAGAACTGATCCTCCGGAAAATGGTTCAATTCGCCCGCCTATACAGGTTGCACCAAATCCTACTACATCAACCCCGCTCCGCAGGTCGTCTAGGGTCCCTCATTCCCCTGACAGACTAAACTTGTAGGGGAGGAGTGAGGTGACGTGTATGTATGTATGTATGTATATATATATATATATATATATATATATATATATATATATATATATATATAGTCTAAAAGTCACTAAAAGGGAAATATCACTAAATCTAAGCTGAATGGCAAGAGGAAGTCATAAACGAACCAACGCGGCTGTTCGTATTGTTTTGTGCTAGACTAGAGATGTTTTTTCCTATCTGACCTAATCGTTGGTGCTGAGTATAATTAGGTGGTGTTTCTAAGGTGACAAATGGGGTAGAAAGTTGTCCGTACTTAAGTATAGTTAGGGGTAATGTCTATAGCAGTGGTTCTTAACCTTTTTACTACCATGCCCCCTCTAGGAATTGGTCCTTCCCTCCACGCCCCCCTTCAATCAAAATAACATTCTCAATAACTTCTCAATATTAGCCCATGCGCTCGTTAAGAGAATAACAAATACAATTAGAGAAATTCCTGTTTCTAGGGGGGCGCCCCCCCTGGTTAAGAACCACTGGTCTATAGCTTCTAAGTTGGTAATGTAAGAGAGAGTTAGGTAGGCCGTTTGTGGGACACAGAAATCTAATGGTAGGCTTTCAAAGGAATATCTAATTCAACGCACCGGTAAGTGCTTTTGATTGTTTGCTAGAACCTAAGTAACCTAACTGGGGTGTCTACCCCACGCTATCACATATATTTATTAACTACAAGTATAGTAGCAAGTAATTAATTCGCCTGAAGAAGTAAAATAAAGCCAAAGGAATGTCAGGAAAAATCTGCTCTGAAAATGTTCAATTCCCTAGTCCTGAGGGGGAGCTTCAGAACCCCCGCCTGGGGGAGTTGATTAATGTTCATTAATCGTTTCCAAAAAAATTTATTATTATTTAAATTAGTCTCAAAGGCTTTTGCTGTTCGAATAGGGTCTTCTTCCTTTGCACTGACTCCTACTTCTATACATAGTCATTTAATAATAATAGTCATTAGGCCTTTAATCTTTAGACTACCCAAACCAAATCTAACCTTCCTAACCTAATCTTACCGTCAGAAACGAACCAAACGTAGCTTAATCTATCCCAGTGCAAGAAAATCCGTTCTCTCCTAATGCTAACGAAATTATAACATCACCTAATCAAGAACATATGTGAGAGAGAGAGAGAAAAAGAGAGCACCGGCCTGCACCATTAAAACGGATATATCATCGCCACGTAACACCTTTTAAAATGGATATTTCATTGACCCGAACCTTTAAAAACTTACACTGTATATAGACGGCCAACACATTTTAATATGGATATTTTACCCACCACCAACTTTTAAAATGGGTATATCACCCTCCCCTTTTAAAAAAGATATATAGCCAACCCACTTTTAAAATTCATATTTCAACATCTATAACAGTTGAAAATGAATTTTTCACTGCCACGCACTTTTGAAAACGGGTATATGAACAGTATGCCCTTTATAAAGTGGCTAAAATACCACTGTTATTTTATTTATTTGTTGGGTTCAAAATCCCAGCTGAGCCGTGAACGGCCAAATTCTAAAGGGCCAGTGCTACCTAAAGCCCAAGTTAAGCTAAAATTAAAACTTACGGATTTGAGATCCTATTAGGTCCTACCTCAGGGTTGCTGACTCGATGCGGGCCTACCTTAGACCTTTGTTACATGAATTTAATATAAACAAAAGGGGTACTATTTATGGTCTTCTTTCTCAACCTTGCAACAACAACGCAACCTGGACTATTGCACGATGCAACAATCTTGTATCTAAACAACCAAACTGAATTGCAAGAGAGCTCTCTAACAGACCACACCCTGTACGTACGACATCCCACAAACGAGTAGAAAGAACGCGCAGCGCCCCAAAATGATGCCACCAGAGTCCCAAACACTGATACCACAAGAGCCCAAAAATGCTAGCTCTAAATTAAGTGAATTTTTCACTAACCTTACAATTATGAGATGGATATACAAGCAATGCTGCATCAATCAGCTTAGTCATCATATCGCCTTGGGACAACAATGGCTCTTCCTCTTCTAGATTTTCTAACACTCCCCACCGAAGAGGCATTGTTGTCGTTACATTCTGCAAGGTTAGCCAAGCCTTCTCCATGAGGCTGTAACTCCAATGTTTCATCTTGACTATCTGTGTTTTTGCCGATTTCTAAAGCATAGAGTTTTTGTATAGGTCTCTTTAACTTTCCTCCTGAAGTCTTTACCAGTGCAGACCTAACTAAATTGTCTTTGCCAACAAACAACTCTTCAATTATGCCAAGCTTCCAGCATTGCCTTGGTCTTTCATCCCCAATCATTACCACTTCTCCCACCTTGATACAATTTGCATTGGAGCCCTTTACCTTGCCTGATGGGTAATAATTGAGTTCTGGCAAGTATTCCATCTGCCACCTCTTCCATAACTGATCTTGTAGCTCTTCAAGGTACCTGAACCGTCTGGTTAACTCCCCTTGAGTGCTCTGGATAGGCTGCAAGTCTTCTGGCACACTGGGGCTTGATGTTAATCGTTTACCACAAAGAAAATGATTTGGTGTCAATGGCTCTGCATCCCGCATATTGTTATAAACAAAAGTGATAGGCCTACTGTTCACCATTGCTTCTACTTCACATAAAACATTGCAGAATTCTTCTTTGCTCAAATGAGCATTAGCTAAAAGTTTCTTTTATGGACACTTTACACTTCTCACTAGCCTTTCCCAAAATCCACCCCACCATGGTGCTCTCTCAACAATAAACTCCCACTGTACCCCTTGGTGTGAAAAGTAGGATTGGAATCCTTCCTCTTTTAGCAAGGACCAAATTTCTTGGAGTTCCTTTGCAGCCTTTTTGAAGGTTTTTGCATTATCCGATATGATTTTATTTGGGAAACCCCTTCTGTTCACAAACCTTTTAAAGGCCAAAAGAAATACATCACTACTTAAGTTGCTTACCAAGTCCAAATGGATTGCTCTGGTGGTAGCACAGGTGAAAAGACATATATAACCTTTGTTAGACTCCCCTCGCTCATACACATAGACTGGCCCTTCAAAGTCTATTCCCACTACATCAAATGGGGCAGTATAGAGACACCGTTCTCTTGGAAGTGGAGCCACCTTTTCATAATAAGGCTTTGCACTCCAACGCTTGCAAACCACACATTTATGCACGACCTTTTTTACTACTTGTCCAATTTTGGGAATCCAAAACTGTTGTCTGATCTCTATTATCACTTCTCTAACTCCAGCATGTAACAGCTTATGATGAGTATCCAGGATCAAAAGGTCCACAAAGTGCCCCCAGAAGGTAGCAAAATTGGATGTCTTTTCTCCTCTGGAAGCCCAGAAAACTGTAGTCTACCTCCTACTCTCAATAAATCCTGATCCAAAAACACATCCAAACCCTTGAGCGCAGAATGTGTTGGTAGAACCTGTAATGGATGGCTGGTGAGCAATTCTCTCTCTTCACCAAATTTTTCCTTCTGCATATATACCACCCAGTATTTCCTGGCTTGCTGAATCTCATTACTGTTCAGAATTCCTTCCCTTCTTGTTTCTCCCTTAATGTTGTTGGTAAAGCTATATACCCATGCTGTCACTCTTAACAATCTTTTCAGACTGCTAATGTCCTCAAGCCTCAATATGGGGTCCTGCTCAGGGCCGGATTAAGACCTTTAGAGGCCCTAAGCACTTAAAAGATTTTGGTGCCCCATATATATGTAATTCAAAATATAAACAAAAATAAACCATAAAATAAAATTTTATTTTTTGAAATGAAACAAAACTTACAGTAAGATGGAAAATAATGTTTATTTTTGTATACTTCCACTTCATTTATATTTGAAAAGTTTTCTCCTACTTTTTTAATTGCAAAGTCTTTGATCAGATCCTCAAAACTAATCTTATGTAACACATCTGCTTCTATACTTAGTAGAGATAAGGCATCCAGCCTGCCTTGTTGCATAGTTGTTCTGTTGGTATTTTTAATATACTTCAACTGAGAAAATGAACGCTCAGCTGAGCAATTTGTGACCATTAATGTTAAAAATATACGAAAGGCAATTTCTACATTTGGGAAGGCACACTCAATATTGTCTTCTACAATTATTTTATAAAGTTCAGCATGACTGAATCTTGTTTTTACATTTTTTTTTGCACAACTTATGGCACACATATGAGTGAAACTGCTGAAGCTCAGCAGAGAAATTAGTGTTCAAGTCCTCTGGGTAAGCATCAATCATCTTTTTACAACCCTGAGAATACCTTTCAATTTCAGTAGATGATGAAGTGGTGACATTATGTGGCACATCACTAGAAAAGAAAATCTCTCTGCTATTTCTTGTATATCTCTCCTCTTCTTCTCATCTCAGTTTCAAGTTTGTCAACAATTGTGTAAAAGGTGGGATAAGAAATTTATCTCTGGCATTCAGATATACTTCTGGTGCATCTCCGTCATTGGGTACCTTCTTTCTGATACGTTTGCGAGTTTGAGCTGCCTTGTAATCAACATCTGGTAGCATTTCCTTTGTAGCTGCTTCATATTTTCAAATTCATCTCGTGAAGTGCACAGTTGGTCAGCTAATGATCCATACAGATCTGCACATGTTTTTAAGTTCACATCCTTATTCTGTAGAACTTTGCTTACTCTATGAAAATTTTGCAAAAATCTCATCCCAAAAATTCAACATAAAAACGAATTCTAGCTCTTGCATCTTATTTGCAATATTATTTGCTTCTCTTCTAGTGTCTCCCTTTTGTGATGGTCTTCAGCTATACATTCTAACGCTTCTAAAATTTTAAGGAAAGATTTCAAAATTGCTGCTGTTGCCATAGCATGTGCCTCCCATCTGGTATCAGAGAGGGATTTTAAGACACTGTCATTTGCAATACAACCTTTAAGAATTTCCACCTGCTGGTTGAGGCTAAAAAAAAGGTATAGAGCAACTGCACTGTAGAGAAGAAATTAACCGCCTCTTGACAGCAGTCAACAGCACTTCGGCCTACCAGATTTAGTGAATGGGCTGCACAGGGCACATATATAGCAAACTTGTTTGTTTCTAAAATTTTTTGCTGCATCCCCTTATAACGCCCAGACATGTTGGCAGCGTTGTCGTAAGATTGACCCCTACATTTTGAAAAGTTTAGCTTACAAACTTCACGTAAGTACTGCAACACTGATTTGCCATTTCCTCACCAGTATGGCTTTTCATTTTCAGAAAGGTTAAAAAGCGTTCAATAGGCTGTCCATCTTTTAAGTACCTAAGTACAACACTTAACTGATCGATATGTGATAGATCTGGTTTGAATCAACTGACAAACTAAAATAACCAGAAGATTTTACTTCGTCAACAATGAGTGCGTGGACCTTTGAGCCATTAGTTGAATGAGTTCCTCACAGGTGGTTTTGGACAGGTAAGAAGGATTTCCTTTGCCAGAATTTCCATACTTCAAAATGTGACCTGCTAAAAATGGATCAAACCGGCTTATGAGCTCAAACAGCCCTAAAAAATTCCCATTCTGCAATGATCCAAATCTTTCTTCTATTCCTCGAAAAGACAAGCCACGTTCAGCTAACGTACAAATAACAGCTATGACACGCCTCAAGACATGTTCCCAGTAATCACACTCTTCCTGAATTTGTTTTTCCAACTGTTGTCCCAACCCCGCACCTTGTCTACGAGTTAAATATGTTAGCATAGAGTCTCGGTGAGTAGTGCTTTTTTCATGATGATCAATTACAATAGTATTTCGCCAGTCACTGAACCCTTCTTTTGCTATATTTACTTCATCTTCTGCAGACTGATTCATTTCACCACCATCCACCATGGTCCACTAAACTTTCATTTTCAGCAATTATTTCAACCCCAGAATGTCTTGTAAAGCAACTTGAATCAAACATTTGCAGTAGAGGTATCAAGAGAATTACAGGCAAAGTGAGATCAGTAGTGAGACATGTGGTAGATGAACCTGCTTGTGACACCTCGGTGATTCCAACATCATCATATTTTGATTTGAAGTGATCAAAGTGGTATTTGTGTCCACTTCTGATGACGGAGATTGGTTTTTGATTCAGAATCGGTATATCATGTTGACGTTGAGGTCGTGGAACTTGTGTGAAGAAATCAGTCAGCTTTGCAGTCTTGGACTCTAAATCCAAAGTCTTCTCTTGTTTCTCTTTGATAGTTTTCGCTTTTGTGCACCACTTAACTGAACAGTTTCATCTTGGTTCTTGGGGTCTGTAAAATACAGAAATAAAAAGAATATTTTATTGTATATTATGTGGCAATCAACACAGTTACACATATCACAATCTTGGCTTTGTTCTTTTATTCTCAGAAAGACAAAATGGGAACCGTACACAACCAAAGTGGCAATTTAAATATAAGTGGCAATTAAATAACTCAACCGAAATATCAACTCGAAATGTTGAATACAAATCAAATCGAAAGAAGGAACCAAAAGAAGGAACCGAAAGAGGAACCGAAACCTATAAAATAAAAATACTTAACATTAGAATTAATAATACGCAATCTATAAAAATATCAATATTAACATTTCACTATTAACGAGCCACATTTATATTACATTTATTTATTTATTTAAAACACAATATTTAATTATAGGAAATATGAACATTTGCTTAGGGCCTAAATTGTCCTAAACGTTTGATGTTATATATACATTACAAATTATTCACTCTGGTTTATTACAATCTAAATTCTTTATACTGTTATGACAATAAATAAATAAATTATAAAATAAAGATACGTGTATGATAAAATATTGTTATATATACAAATAAAGTACACTTCATAGACTTACCCTAGAGAAGAAGAGAGAGCAACAGATAAACTTCTTCAACGCTAATTAACTTAGGTCAGTATATCTTATTATTATAATGGCCGTGATAAACATCACTTGATACAACAGCAATATAGAGAGTTTATAGTTTCTTTTATTTTAATATTAATTTTATTGCAATTCTATAAACCTAAATCTTTCTGTAAAACAATACCAAATGATTATGTAAAATATATATTTAATATTATATGCACAAATCACACGTTCAGAATAACTTCCTATAGCACACGAAAATATTTAATCTATATGTATTTTTAATATGGCGCTCAAAGATTTGATATAAACAAAATAATAACGCAAAGCGTAAAGTGTGTGATTACAACGAAATATATTTATTCTCTCAAAAGGGTTGTTGTTCACTACAAATTCAAACAATGAAAAAAAATAAATACTATATATGAATATATATAATTCAGTTTTCAACAGCTTATAGGCTATAAGCCGCGATTATAATAGTATAATAAATCCATGGTAAATCCGACAATGGAAAATTTCTGTGGTGCCCCCCTTCCCTAATGGGAATCCGGCCCTGGTCCTGATGCATAACTTGACAACTGTTCACAGTGCATTTTCTCACCTCACTCACCCATGCTTCTTCAGCCTGGCATTCTCCTACAATAGGCTGATTAGAAGGCAGTTTTCACTTCCAAGTTTTAGCCACTCCGGCCCATTCCACCACAAACTTGACTGTGCAAGATCTTTCACTGAAATTCCTCGTGTTGGTAAATCAGCGGGGTTTTGGGTGCCTGGACAATGCTTCCATTGCTTGGGATCTGTGTGCGCTTGAATTTCCTCCACCCTATTGGCAACAAATGGTTTCCATTTCCTTGCCTGGCTTCTTAACCAGTGCCAAACTATAGTGGAGTCTGTCCAATAATAGCTTGGAATTTCAGAGAGGGCCAAAGACTTTTGCACTATAACTGCAAGCCGACTAGCAATAACTGCACCCATCAATTCCAACCTTGGAACAGAAAGCCTTTTCAAGGGTGCTACTCTGCTCTTTGCAGCAACCAACCTGCAACTTACTTCCTCTTGCAATGCGCCTCTTATATAAATACAAGTTGCATAGGCTTCCTCACTTGCATCACAAAAGATGTGCAGCTCCAAATTGTCTGGACTATTGTTCAACTCTCCAAAGTACCATCTTGGGATTTCAATGTCTCCAAGATGTGCCAATTCTTTGAACCAATATTTCCACTTACCACCATATGATCAGGTAACTCTTGGTCCCAACCAAGTCCAATTTCCCAGAGGCTCTGAAACCAAATTTTTACTTTATCACAAATGGAGCCAGGAATCCAAGAGGATCAAAGACCTTTGAAGCCAAACTAAGAGCTGTACGTTTTGTCCACCTTGTCTCATTCTCAGCCAGCTCTACTAAAGATTTCCCATTGAAGGTAAACAAATCATCATCTTGCTGCCAAAACAATGCCTAGCACCCTTGCGTCTATTGCCCACAACTCCTTAATACCAGAATCCTCAATACTTTCTGCTGCATCAGGTACTACACAGGAATGACTCATAAACTCTTGTAATTGCGAATGATTGGTCTGCCATTTTCTAAGCTCCATGCAGCCTCCCTCATTATAGCTCTAGCCTCCATGAATATCTGTTTAGCCATTTCTGTATTATCCACGGAACACAGCAAATCATCAACATAAAAATTTTTCCTTATGTGTTCAATAGTGTTAGGATAGACTTCAGAATATTTCTTAAAATGGTATGCATAGTAGCTGCCAACAGAAATGGACTAGAGCTGAGGCCAAACAACACTGACTCATTCTATATGCTTGAACCTTAGGTTCATTTTCCAACAAGTCTTTCGTATCCACCCACAGATACCTTACTGCATCTCTGTCCTCTGGTTTTAACTTATCCGCAAAAAGGCTTGCTTCACATCTGCAGTCAATGCTACTCTACCAAACCTGAATCTCAGTAACAAGGAAAATAAATCTGCATTTAAATTTGGCCCAGCATCCAAACAGTCATTCAAGGACACACCACCTTTGTCCTTGGCTGAGCCATCAAAAACTACCCTCAGTTTGGTGGTAGTTTTGTCTCGCCGTACCACTGCATGGTGTGGCAGATAATGTGCCTCCTGGCTCACCAGCTCACCTTGCACCCTTTCAGCATAGCCCTCCCTTACATAACTTAGGATGGCCTCATTGTATTCAATTAACAACTCCTCATTTTTTCTTAGTCTGTACAATGAAGTCTCCAACCTCCGATTAGCTAGCTGAAGGTTTGAATCGGGTTTGCAAGAATCCTTCCATGGTAGGCCAACTTCATAGCAACCATCTCTAAACCCAATCCCTTTTTCAAATTGCTCTAAAACATCATTGTTCACTGTACTTGCCTGTTTGTCCTTTATGCCAATAGATTCAAGTCCCAAAACGCTTTCAAATGCCTTTCCAGACCATGGCTGTTCTCCTCAATCTTAACAAAAAGAGCCTTAACTTCCATTCATTGCAATAACTACCATGTAGCATCCAGCCTAGCTTACTTTCAATAGCTACCGGGCCTCGAGATGTGCGGACAATATTACCAGTGATGAAGTCCCAATAATAGTCAGCTCCAATCAAAGGACTAATATCTTCTGTTCTTTCAAACTTATATTGCCCAAATTAATTCCTTTAACTTGCAATTCTTGGACACATGCCATATCTAAACAAGTAGTGACTGGAGCACAAAGTTCCTCAATCTCTACAGCTTGGACCTTGATAGTGGGACTTTGCGGTAACAACCCTTTAACCAGAACTTCTACCTTCTTAAATTTGGTTCGGTTTGAATGGAACCCCCAAACCCAGAAATTCTAAAATTTTCCCTCTAAGTTCTTTAAACTTCAATTTCTGGAAATTCTGGTCTTAATAAAACTACACTGGCTACCACTATCAAACAACACTCTACAGTAGCTTCTCCCTCATTCCCAATTAATAAGGCTGCAGTTGTTTGCAATAATCCCCCTTTACTTTTACTCCCTTGCATAGCAGTGGCATGTGCCACTGATGTCTTACTTCTGGGGTAGGCCTACTAGGAGTGTTTTCACACAATAATGGCTGATGCCACCATGACATTTTTGCACAAAATTTTAAACTTACAAAACCTTGCTCTATGACCTTTCAAAAAACATTTAAAACATGCTGTGGACTTAGTTACCCTGTCCTTTCTTCATCAAGGGGTAAAGCCTCAGCCACCTCACATTTATATGACTTGTGGTGCCTTCGCAAAATATGCATTCTTGATTCCCTTTAATTTATTCTCAGAGGATGCATGTAGAGCTGACACTGTACCTGGGCTATTCCTTTTTGTGGAAACTTTGGTGCTGTGCCTGCCTTTGTCCACTTGTTTACCATCCCACTGTGCAAACTCAACTCCCTCTCGTTTTGCTAATTCTGTGCTAAAAGACTTAACATCTGCTGAAGGGGATGTACACATGTTCTGCAGAGTGTCCCCTACTTAATTCAAGCAAAATTGAGCTAGGCATTTAGACTCCAGTGTAGGAACCAACATTATACCATACCTTTCCATTCCTACACCCAAGTTGTCCAGGGACCTAGTTCTAATTTCAAATTCATCATATAACTGCCGTAACTCCTTGACACTATTAGGATTATTAACAGGAGGTATAGCTAAAAGTGCACGGAGGTGGCTTTTAATTAAGATCTCTGGCTTACCAAACCGTTTCTTTAATATATCCCAAGCCACATTATAATTAGCCTCTGTTAATGCTAATCCTGCTATAGTCTTTGCTGCTCCCCTTCCAAGAGGGACCGCAAATAATTAAACTTCTCCACGGCACTTAACACTTGACTAGAATGAACTGCTGATTGAAAACTGTCTGCCCATCCTTGCCATTCCTGAATACTCCCAGAAATGTTTTGAGTACAAGCCTCGGTAATTGAACTACAGATCTTTTAACCTTAACTTCACAAACATCATTTGTTGAGTGTTGTGTTTCATTATTAGACCTGGTCTCTAACTGTACTGAGCTGCTAAACTCTTTTTGCTCGGAGGCCTACTTTAATATATCATCAATAATCTCTTCAAAGTAAATTATGTTTATTTTCTATTTCATCCTCTTCTATAAGAGCCTCAATTTTAACATTTACCTCACTTAGAGCAACCTTTTTAGTTTCTAATATGAAAGCTGCGCAGTCACTAAGCGTAAATCCTCTTGCTCTATGGCAGAATCATAGTGGCAATGATCTTTGTAATTAGACCTTTGTAGGCGCTTCTCCTTTTTAGAAATTTGTTCAATTCAGATGCACTCATCTTCAATGCAAACAACAATTGGGCTCAATACCAAATGAGCTGAATTGGCAGAAATACTTAACCAAAACTGATCAAACGCAAATTTTACTTTAAATAAACTGAATTGCTGGGTGGGGTACTAACCAAAACACCAGTATGGAATACCAAATTTTCCACCCCAGGACCTTAATTCAATAATAACCCAAATTAACCAAACCGGTAAATGTAGGCCAAAAACAACGACAGACGACTGGCCAATGTTCGCAATTGGGCAACCAAACTTTCTACCCTGGGACCTTAATTCAATAATAACCCAAAATTAACCAAACCGGTAAAATGTAGGCCAAAACGACGACAGACGACTGGCCAAGTTTAGCAATTGGGCAACCAAACTTTCTACCCTGGGACCTTATTCAATATAAACCCAAAATTAACAAACCGGTAAAATGTAGGCCAAAACACGACAGACGACTGGCCAAGTTTCGCAATTGGGCGACCAAACTTTCTACCCTGGGACCTTAATTCAATAATAACCCAAAATTAACCAAACCGGTAAAATGTAGGCCAAAAACGACGACAGACGACTGGCCAAGTTTCGCAATTGGGCGACCAAACTTTCTACCCTGGGACCTTAATTCAATAATAACCCAAAATTAACCAAACCGGTAAAATGTAGGCCAAAAACGACGACAGACGACTGGCCAAGTTTCGCAATTGGGCGACCAAACTTTCTACCCTGGGACCTTAATTCAATAATAACCCAAAATTAACCAAACCGGTAAAATGTAGGCCAAAAACAACGACAGACGACTGGCCAAGTTTCGCAATTGGGCGACCAAACTTTTACCCTGGGACCTTAATTCAATAATACTCAACCCGTCTAGGCCTAACTTGGGCTACAATTTGCACAATCAGAACTTTGCCGAAAAATAGTCACTGACTCAGTCTTGGGGTAGAATCCGGTTCTGAAGGACCATGTTATTTTATTTATTTGTTGGGTTCAAAATCCCAGCTGAGCCGTGAACGGCCAAATTCTAAAGGGCCAGTTCTACCTAAGCCCAAGTTAAGCTAAATTAAAACTTACGGATTTGAGATCCTATTAGGTCCTACCTCAGGGTTGCTGACTCGATGCGGGCCTACCTTAGACCTTTGTTACATGAATTTAATATAAACAAAAGGGTACTATTTATGGTCTTCTTTCTCAACCTTGCAACAACAACGCAACCTGGACTATTGCACGATGCAACAATCTTGTATCTAAACAACCAAACTGAATTGCAAGAGAGCTCTCTAAGACCACACCCTGTACGTACGACATCCCACAAACGAGTAGAAAGAACGCGCAGCGCCCCAAAATGATGCCACCAGGTCCCAAACACTGATGCCACAAGAGCCCAAAAATGCTAGCTCTAAATTAAGTGAATTTTTCACTAACCTTACAATTATGATATGGATATATATATACCTTAACTTAATATATACAAGCAATGCTGCATCAATGTGTTTAGTCATCATATCGCCTTGGGACAACAATGGTTCTTCCTCTTCTAGATTTTCTAACAACCACCCTTGCACCATCTTAAAAGGGTATAACTCAGTCCTGCATTTTGTTAAATGGATATATTCACCACTGCGCCCAGTTAAATGGATATATATGCTCGTCCCGCATCTTTTTAAACAAATATACCCCCAACACAAAAGAAAAATCCAAATTCAAAAGCAAAATTAATAATAATGATAAAAACTGATTAAAAAAAAATCTGTTCTAATCATTTGTTACCAATATCCAACTATTACAAGTGGCATTTGGTATATAAAATTCAATTAAATTACTTCCTAAATAAAGATTTAGCGAAGATGTTCAAAAAGAAATTGTGGTGAATTATCAACAATTCTCATGTATGTAACACGCAAATGACGCCTACACATCTTAGTCTCTGTCTCTGGGGTCAAAGTTGAAAAAGAAAACTGATTGTGAAGAATGCACGTCTTCTACACTAAATTAAAACGAAATATTTAGTATTTTGTCTAAATGGTCAAAGATCTGAGAGGGGCAAAGTGCAGCCTACTCCCAGATTCATGAATGCAGAGCCCTCTGCCCCTCAGCCTCATCTTGGATCCATGAGTGCAGAGCCTTCTGCCTCAAAGCCTCATTCTGGATCCATGAGTGCAGAGCCTTCTGCCTCTCATCCTCATCCTGGATCCTGGAATGCGGACACTGCTACATCGCCAGCTCAATACCATCTCACACAGAGTACCACCCAAGGGGGCTTGGTGAATCGGGATGCTGGAAATGCAGTTGGGGGTCATGATGAGGAGGCATCTTGGACAATGGTGGTAAGGAGGGGCAGGAAGTGAGCGACCCCTCCGAGAACTGCAACCATCGCGGTAGCTAATGGTAGTGGTCCCCTCAAGGTGGTCTGGTCCCATTCATGCACCGGCTAGAGGGAGTCAGCCTGTGGCAAAGGCTGGCAGGGAACGGCGGAGTATCATAGGGGTTGCCGAAACAGATCGTATGATGCCTGTACCAAAGAAGACTGCAAACATTTTCGTCTCGAGATGTCGACCTGATCTTACGACCGAGGAGCTGCAGGCATTTGCGGAAGATGAAACGGATGTAACTGCTGCTCGTGCAACACTCTCCAGACCAGGTCGTGGTTCACACCGAGGATACGTGCAACACCTCGCGTGCTTGCGCTTGGATTGTCCTCAAATCGCCGTAGGATTTCTTCTTCCATGTCAGGAGTGCGCACGTTTCTCTCCCGACCAGTGTCATGCATGTTTGCATGGAATGTTCCAGTTTCTCGCAGTCGCCGATGCAAATGCGCAAACGTTTGGTGGTTTGGCACACGTCTTTTGGGAAGCGCTGTCGGTACAACCTCACAGCAGCTCTTCCGTTTCCATTGGCAGCCCATACACCATATGCATGTCAGCCATCTCAGCAGTCGTGAAGCGCTCCTGTACGCGTATTACGTCCGATTTAAGAATGCCCGCGGCAAGCGCGAGTCTAGCCCAGTTCACCTTTTAGCCAATTGCAGCGGCGCCCTCTCGCGCCGAATGGTGACGTCAGCGGACATACACTTATAGACGAAAAGGGTTTGTCTTGTGTTGCCTATCCCCATTACAATTTGTACAGAAAGTTTTCAAACACCTGTATATATATATATGTATATATATATATAATATATATATATTATATATATATATATATATATATATATATATATATATATTTATTTATTTTGATATATTGATATTGCTCGCAGCTACAAAGTCATGCTTGTACACACAAATTATTTATGTATATACTGTATGTTACTGTGGAAAAGTGAGAGGCGACTCCGTTTTTATAATCCAAATTGTGATATGGAATGATCAAGTAATTTTTCCATATATTATTCATTGTTTATGGAACTAAGACCCAAAATATGGATATTCTTGAAGGAACGTGTCTATACGAATAGACTGTGATTTTGCTTTATCTCAGTCAAATTTTATGAAAATGTAATGGAACTTTTTATCTGGTTTTGTGTTGTTGAAGTTCACAATCACGTGGTTTGTCAATACGTCCTTCAACATTCTCTGGGAAAAGTATAGAAGCCAAACTTTAAGTGTTCATAAAGGCAACATTTCACTCTATGAAACATTATGTTCAGTTTTGTTGGTGATAAACTTTGGTAATACGTTTTTCTAGTTGCAAGTAAGAAATATGGCTCCAAAGCTCACTTTATAAGACACTTTTGTTCTATGGCATTTCTGTCGCAAATTACAAATAAGCGAGATATTTAACATTTTAATATGTATGTGTTACAAATAAAGGAGATTTTTAACCTTGAATACTATTGGTGGTTTTGTTTTTGTTTGAACTAATCACAGCAGCTCAGCGTAGTGAGTCGGTTGGTGTCGGGGAAAAAATTTGAATCAGTTTCACCATGGCTGACTTGTGTGCAGGTTGTGAGATCGATTACTGGTCAGCTATTGCGAAATACCACGGCAATTATTATGGTGTTAACGGTGAAGCGGTTCTATTTTTAAGAAGACACGGCATTCTTCCAACATCAGTTCAGTGTCCTCATTGTGAACAACCGTGCTTCTTCAGGGACGACAAACATCAGTGGTTCTGTGGACGTAGTCACGTTGCTCCAAAGACAAAAAGGCTAGGTTGAGGAAGGTTAGGTTACGTTACGTTAAGTTAAGTTAGGTTAGGTCATAGTTTCGGACATCACGAGTTTTGGAAGTTGAAATTATATTTTTCCAACGTTAGGTTTGATGTGTTTTGGACGATTCTGACGTAGATTTCTGTAAGAAAACACTAGATTCAGAGATGGGTGGGTATCTCAAATACTAGTGATTTCCGATAGAAATGAAGGTCAGCATCGTTCAAAACACATCGAAAAACGTTTGAAAAAATATAATTTCAACTTCCAAAATTCGTGATGTCCGAAACTATAAATTTACAGTGATATTTTCATAGTTTAAACGAAAATATCACGACTTAACCTGTCAATCATGAGCGTACAGTTGATCTAACCAGGCATTCCAGCCATGTTTTCTCATGAGAAATCAACAAAAATGATTCATCAAAACAAAGCTAATGCTATCAAATAATTTGGGATGCTATTCGTTATTTTTGGTTGGTTGAATAATTTGGGACGCCAAAATATGATATTGCCCGTCTTTTAATGTTTTTATCGTAGAATATCGTAGAAATGATTCTAGAAGAGGCTTCTCAGCCTGTAGATCTAGCTCTAGATTTTTGTCGCGTGGTCGTATAATAGGTCCTGTGCACTCCAGTGTGTATCCAGAAGTTTCTCGAACGCTATTATCCCTGGTGCATTGACGATATGCTCTGGCATACTGTTCCAAATGTCAACAACTCTCTGCGTGAACGAATTTTTTCTGATATTTTATGAGGCTCTTTCCTTGTATATCTTAAACTAATGTTCTCGAGCAGTCTCTCATCTGGAACAAGTCATTCGTCACCACCTCCTCATATTTACCAGTTAATATTTTGTAGCATTCGATCATGTCTTCCCGTACACGTCTGTATGCTAGTGTTGTTAATTTTAGCTCCCTTAATCTCCCCCCATATGACAGGTGACCCAACCCCGGAACCAGAGCTGGGCAATAAATACATTGAATGTATTTAAATACTAAATACTAAATACATGGGAGAAATGTATTTAAATACTAAATACTAAATACATTTTACGAATGTATTTAGATACTAAATACAAAATACATCAATTGTATTTAAATACATTTGTAAATACATTTTAATACATACAAATTTTAACATATGCATCCACTAATTCATGAGGAACAACAATATAAAATGCTGATAAAGGATAAAGAAATAGTACCATCTAATTCCGATTATATATTTCCCTTTTTAGAACAAAACAAAAAACAAAGAACTTAGAACTTACGATGTTCAACCAGTGACATTATATTCATTATATCATTGCAAAATGAGTAACAATTAATGAGTAGATGAGACATAAACGTAAACATAAGACGTAAACATAAACATAAGGCACCTTACGAATTCTCTTTTATTTCACGGTTGCTGCGGATCAAACCAATCTTTCAAAAGTTTGTCTGAAAGAGTTTCTTTTGGGAGTCAAGTGATTCCCGCGAATGAGAATATTCGCTCTACCGGTGCCGAAGATGGTAATGTCGTGTTATAGCGGAGGAACAGTCTTTTATGAGAGGATGTTTTCCCAAACTGTTGATGGTCCGATCGGAATCTTGTAGAAATGCCAATACATTCATGTCTGCAGATGGTGCAATAGAGGACCTCGAAGACGAAGAGTTGTGGGCGAAGCCAAAGTACAACTGATTGAACTGACACGTTGAAACATGAACCATGCTGTACTACACTGTCGACGCGTCGTACTGTGCTAGTACAGAACGTGTATTAAACCAGTAAAAGTATTTACATTTTTATATTTTGAGTATTTAAATACATATATTAAATACTCATTAAAGTATTTAAATACTATATTAAATACATGAAAAACAATGTATTTATAAATACAGTTCTAAATACACAAATGTATTTACATACAAATGTATTTAAATACTGCCCAGCTCTGCCCGGAACCAACTTAGAGGCTCTCCGTTGCATATTTTCAATGGACTCTGTATGCTTCTTGAGATATGGACACCAAACCTGATTCGCGTATTCCAAGTGAAGTCTAACCAGTCTAACCCAGTTAAGGGACATTCGCTTCTTACAGCGAACTTCTAATGGCACAAACATGGATACTGCTCAACCATAGAAATGGTAGGTCGCATGGTTGTGACACATATGCTTACACTTGTCCGGGTGAAACTTGAGTAACCATTTATCGGACCACTTTCTCATTTCATATACAGGGTGTACATAAAGTCAGGATCTATTTTTGTGAAATAATTATTTTTTTATTTTTCTTTTCAGAAGCCCTTAGAATGAATACAGAAGAGCGTGTGGCAATAGTAATTTGGCGAATCGAGGGAAAGAAATACAATGACATCAGAGAGAAGTTTAGAAGATTTCATAAGCCGGGGCCAATAGACAAGACAATACGAAAATTGGTGAACAAATTTAAACGAACGGGATCTGTAAATGATGAAGCAAGATCAGACGACCGTGTATGTCAGATCTTACCGTGAATACAGTACGCGGAATTATCACTGAGGAGCCACGTACGTCCGTTCGTGCTGCATCACACAGACTCGGCCTCCCGACGTCATCTGTGCACAAAATTCTGAAAGTTAATTTGCAGAAGAAAAGCTATCATTTGCAAGTTTTACATGATTTACATGAGGAAGATTTCCCTCGACGAAGTGCTGTGTGTGCTGATCTCGTAGAACAAATCTGGAGTGATAATTTAATGGACAACATTCTCTTTAGTGATGAAGCCACTTCCATACGTGTGGAAAAGTAAATCGCCATAACTGTCGAATTTGGGCAGATGAAAGACCGAATGATTTCGTCCAAAATTGGGAAAGAGACTCACCTAAAGTTAATGTCTGGATGGGTTTAACAAAATCTAAGGTTTGATGGTCCTTTTTCTTTGCTGAAGCTACAGTTACGGGGCTTATTTATCTGGACATGTTGCAGCAATTCCTTGAACCTCAGCTGATTGGGATAGGATTGTTAGTACCGTCGTCTATCAACATGATGGGCTCCTTGTCACTATGCCAAAATTGTTCAGGATTATCTAAATGGACGTTTTCCAAATCGCTGGATCGGACGCGAAGCAACAGACCTTGGCCAGCGAGATCACCAGATTATACCCTTTAGATTTCTTTGCATGGGGCTTTATCAAATCGCACGTCTATCAGACGAAGATTACGAGTCTTGAAAACTTACGTACACGTTACGAACTGCTGCAGATAACATAACCCGCAAATGCTCCAGATGTGTTTAGAAATGTTGCGGAACGATTTGAGCTGTGCAGGGATACTGATGGGCGTCACGTCGAATCCTACTCTTAATTATTTAATAAATGTTACCACTTTATCATTTTATGATTGAATTCCATATAATTTCCAAGTGCTTCACAAAAATAGATCCTGACTTTATGTACACCTGTAATATCCCCCTGTAATGTATCTGCTTCCTCTTTACATGTAATTTTCCTAAATATCTTAGTGTCATCTGCATACAGATAAATGTCACTATCATTCTTTATCACATCAGGTAAATAAATCATTTATATATAACACACACAGCACTGGGCCCATGACGCTTCCTTGAGGTATGCCCGAGAGAACATCCCGCCAGCCAGATGCTCTCCTTCCACTATCACACGCTGCTTCCTATTCTTCAAGAACGCCTCGAACCATTTAATAATTAATTCCCCCATGCCATACATCTTTAACTTGTGTAACAATCTATTCCTTGGCGAAGGCCTTCATAAAGTCACAATATGCCACATCAATGCTGTGTCCTTTATCTATAGATTCAGTCCAATTATCCAAAACTTTTATCAACTGTAGTACCGTAGATCTCGCTGATATAAGCCGAACTGCTTTTGCTAAATAGTCCATTTATCTTCATATGCTTCATGATTCGTCTCTTATCAACGACTCGAACAGTTTACCACGATACAGGTCAGGCTGGCAGGGTGATAATTTCCAGGATAACATCTATCTTTCTTGAATATTGCTGTTATGTTAGCATATCGCCACTCATCAGGCATTTCTCCTCTTAACATAGAGAGACTAAATAAATCAGAGAGAGGTACGGCAAGTTCATGTGACAGTTCTTTAAATATTCTCGGGTATAACTGGTCTGGGTCCGGGGTTATTTTTCTTCAATTTCTTTAAAAACTTCCTGAATTTTCCTTGACTTAGATCTATGAACCAAGTTTCCTGTCTGTCTCAACTCCACTTCAGGCCAGAGCATTTTTAAGCTTTTTCCACTGGGCGACAAAAGCAGATCGGGAAGTGGGGGGGGGGGAGTAGGCAGGGGTGTGCTGCCAACTTCTTAACAACCGGTTCTGATACAGATAGGGGTTGTAAATCGGCGAGCGCAATAACGCGAGTCATTAAGCTAGGGGCAGGGGTTGGGCAACCTTTTAAGTGAGCGTGCCAAAAATCGTCAAATCTTTGATGCAAAATTTTCTCACGTGCCAACGAAATTTTGGGGAACATATTTTTATTGGTGCCTTTTAAATTATGGAGAACCTTTTCAAATAATCAAAATTACACTGGAGCGGAAAATCAAAGAATATTGTAAGAGTGATTATGTAAGTCATGTAAGATGAATAAATGTAAAATTTAGTGACGGAATTTTACTTGAGTCGTTTACCTGTTTGATAGCGTGGATATTTTATTAGCCTTAAGTGTAATTATAGCTGCCATATACAGCCACACAATTTTAAAACGCAATTTTTAACATCAGCAAAAGAGTAAACAATAATTCTGATTTTTTTTGTTTTTTATATATCAGATCAATCAGCCATAAGTTTTTTCAAGTTTTCCCAATACATTACAGTGCCCAATCTCATAATCGTTTTACTTGACTAAAGCACAATGAAAGAAAATAAAATTAAAGATATTCTTTTATTGATTCTTAATCCCTTATGAATAATACATAAAAATTACAGAGAAAATAAAATGTTATTTTACCTACATATATATTAAACAGAAGTTAATCTTTACCATTTTTTAGCAGAAAACATCAAATCAAAACTAGAGAAAGAAAAATCGTGGACGTTTTATTTATTTAGCATCAATGAGACTTCTGCTGCTGCATCACTGATGACAGATAATTTATATCAGGTTTATATTTTGTAACCTTTAGAGATATGCATGCGCTACTACTTTCATCTGTAAGGCTACTCCTATTACGAGACTTAACAAAGTTTATCACTGAGAACAATGATTCACAAGAATATGTAGATGCAAAAATGGATAGTAATGCTGTTGCGAGGTTTTTTAAACCGACAAACGTTTCTGGAATAGGATTCCAAGTCCTTAATACCTCATTTTCCGCACTTCTCTCTGTTACTCCCGTCTCTAATCGCTCCTTTTCAATATTTTCCAAGTCAGCTCTGAGGTCAACAAATTTCTGCCTCCAAATTGAGCTACTTTGAAAATCAATCAACTGCATTTCAAAATCATCCCTATCTATCCACGAAAACATCTGCAAGTTTAGTTCATCCAGTTTTATCTTGTCTGGAAACTTAATGAATTTTACAGTCTCTTCTAATTCTCTGAACTGAACAAATCTTAAAGAGAACTGCTCAACACTTGACTCCTTGACTCAATGATGTTTAAAAATAGCTTTTGAAGACATTGGCGGTCTGTTTTGTCATCCTTTTGGAGATCATTGATGTATCTCTTTAGGTTTGGAAAATGTCTAAATCTCTCACTGTCTACATCCCTCTTAAAAACTCCATTTCATTTGAAATGCCTTTATGTCATCAAACATAACATCAAGAGTCTTACCAGAGCCCTGTAATTTAACGTTCAAGTCATTTAAATGTTGGCAAAAATCTGCAAAAAACATCAGTTTACAAACCCACACGATGTCAGACATTTCTTTATAAGACATTTGTTGGTTAGTCAAAAAGAGATTTATCTCATCCAGGCATTCAACAAATCGTTTCAGAACCAAACCTCGACTAAGCCAACGAACATTGTTGTACATTATTAGTCCTTTGTACAGCGAATCCACCTCATTCAATAAATTCTGAAATTGTCTTTTATTCAAAGCACGTGCAGAAATGTAATTAACAACCTTGGTTACTGTTTGCATCACTTCTTGAAGTTCCTTTAGACCAGCTTTTGCACATAAAGCCTCCTCATGTATGATGCAATGAAAACCTATCAGTGGATGACCAACATGTTTGGCAAACAGATTTACAAATCCTGCTTCCTTACCAATCATGCTGGGTGCACCATCTGTTGTGACGGATACTACTTTTGAAATATCAATTTGTCGAATAGATAATTCGTTCATAACTGCTTTACATATTTCAACCCCAGTGGTACGCGCAGGTAGTGTTACAAGGTTAATCATCTCTTCGCATACTTCGTCAACCCTACAAAATCGAGCAAAGATTGCTAGTCTAGCTGATGATGTAATGTCTGTGCTCTCATCAACACAAATAGAAAAGAACTTACATGAAGCCAAATCTTTTGTTAATTGTTCTGCTGTATTCCTTTCCAACTTAAGTATCCTATCCTTAACTGTTTTTCTACTCACAGACAAATCTTTAATGCGCTGAATAATTTTTTCCTTTTCTGAAAGATTGTCAAAAAGGAAAGGAGCACATTCTAGCCATGCTTCTTTAATATACTCCCCATCACTGAGTGGTTTTCCATGTTGGGCAATAACTTTTGAAACCTCAAAACTAGCAGCAACTAAGTTGGAACTAGGCCTACCTGAAATAAATTTCATCAAAGTATCGGACTGTTTTTTTGTCTTGCTCAGTTCACGAGAAATTAATTCTCTTTGTTCTTGCTCACTTTTATTGCTTAAGTTTTTATGAACAGTTTCAAAATGTCTCTTTACAGAAGAAGTCCTACAAACAACTGATTCGGAACATAAAATGCATAATGTTTTATTATCTTTCTTAATCATGCCAAATTTTTCAGTCCAGTATTCTTTAAATTTTCTAATATCCTCTTCATTTGAATGTCTATGTTTCTTTGCTGGTGGTTGTGACATTCTGTACAATCTGTAATGGGTAGGAAGCAAATAAAAATATGTGATAATGCTATTTATATATATATATATATATATATATATATATATATATATATATATATAATTATATATAGCATAAATATGAATAGAAAAAAGAGGAAGAAGGAAAGGAAGTCAAGAAGGGAATAAAGCGAAAGGAAAAAGGAAAAAAGTAAATTACAACTGAATGACCAAAGTTGTACAACCACAAGGTCAGTGGCGGTCCTAGCTTACATGACGCCCTGGGCGAACCTCACCTTCAGCGCCCCCCCCCCCCCTGTTCGCCAACACACACACATTCGAATCCCTCCAAAATAAAGGACAGACATAACTCTTTCACAAAATAACTTTTTATTGGACTAATTGTTGGAACTTCAGAACCAAAACAAAGACTCAAATTCTGAATTTTACAAATCCTTCATCACGTAAATAGAATAACTCACTTAAGAGAATGTAATTATGATACTATGAACAGGAAAAATACAAATTAAATTGCACAACTGCCATAAATAAACTAGAGAATCAAATTTCTAAATTGTACAAATGCTCTATCACATAAATAGAATAAGACACTTAAGAGAAGGTAATTATTATGCTACACTTTGAACAAGAAACAAAATAAATTGCACCACAGCACAACTGCCATCTAAAGCTGACTCTTCTTACCTTCCTTGATGCAAAGTCATGAATTAAATCATCATATGAAATCTGCCTCAGCAATTGTATGATTTATACTGATGATGGCCAGACCGGTAAGGCGTTCCTGTGACATAGTTGACCTCAGGTAGGATTTGATGAGCTTCAGCTTTGAAAAGCTCCTCTCTGCTTCAGCAACAGTGACTGGAAGAGTAAGACCAATTCTGAGAGCAGTCACACAAATTTGGATATATTTCAGAGAGCTCCCTTTCATGGATAAATGTCAGCAGTTCAAGCAAGGATATGGTCTTTGATGGCAAGTCAGGCAAGTTCTTCAGCTCCTGTGCAAGCTCTCTGCCATCCAAGTCAGATTGTCCTTAAAGTGTAGTGTAGTACTAAGGTTCACACATTGTTCTGTCAGCTCCTCAAATGTGAGATTTTGGAAATGTGTCAGCACTCCAAACTTCTCTCCCACAATTTCCAACGTGGAAAATCTTTCCTGAATGGCTGATGTTGCAGCATCAACCACTGCATTGAAAAATGTCACCCCAGCTTCTTCAAAGCATCAATCAAGGGCTCATCAGATGCTTCATAATATACATTTCACTATTTAACCAAACCCAGAAAAATAACATTACATATGTTAAAGTATGGGCCTTTATTCCCAATAATATTAATCTGGAAGCATTTTGCATTGTTTAGGTCTTTTATGGGAAGGTTTATGGAAAATGCAATAGATGGTTTTTATTAATAAAAATATATTTATTGATCTATTATATTATTTATTTTATTTTTTATTTTTATTTATTTATTTCTTATTATTTATTATTCTTATTTTTATTTTTATTTTTTTTGCAGGCGCTCATGCCGCCCCTCACAAATGCCGCCCTGTGCGGCTGCCCATATTGCCATATGAGGAACCGCCACTGCACAAGGTACATACAAAAAATAATTGCCTTCTTTATACACCTTCCAACTTTAACCCACGAAGTGTGGAGCGACTCAAAAATGGCGCTACTCCGTGCTGCTGAAGTGTGTCCCGCTCAAAAATAGCGCTACTCCTCAAAAGCCTCGAAAACTGATAAACTTTCTTTGATTGGGCCAGACCACAAAACCGCCCATAAACTTCAGCCAATTAGCAATCGTTTGACACCAAAACCAAGAAATCCATTGATATTTAATGTATATAACAATAAATAAATAGAAGCGACCGTAGGCCGCTTGTGGATTGTAGGATTGTGTGCAATTGATTCAATGACTGTTTTCGATGCTAATAATAGCAGTATCTTTTATATTTTTTATCAGGGTTCACAACTCAGACAACTCTCTTCATAATCACTCTCTGCATACACCTACCAAGTTTTATGAAAATCGGTTGGTACAATTAGTACAATTATAGGCCTACCTACACACATGCAATCGGTTCGTGGGTAAGCAAACCAAAAATTAGTACAAATTATAGGCCTACCTGCACACATGGAAATGAAAAAGAAGGTATCACGTGCAGAAACACTTCATAATCCTGAATATTGATAATACATTTCACATAGCTTTACACACTTCCGATAAATTCTTTACGAAACACGAAAAAACACATAAAATGATGGTAAAGGAGTCACGCCACGTCTGGCCGCCTGGCGAATGATGCAACAACTGAACGGGACAAAACTTGTACGTCAGTATATCGGGGTTATCATCGCGGAGATAGATGGCTTGGAAATAGGATGTTTGTTTCATTTTCTTATTACTTATTATTACTAAAACGGTTGTCAGTGTTTGTTGCTTTATTGCATTTTTATTTGGTATGCTCACTATTAATAAAATTGTATTTCATTAAGTAAAATATAAAACTCAGCGAAGAATTTGGATATTTATTTATTTATTTTTTTAAGGTGAGCCGGGGAATCGCGTGCCGGAAAAAAGTCGTTGGCGTGCCACGTTTGGCACGCGTGCCAAGGGTTCCCCACCCCCTGAGCTAGGGGGTCTGGGGTGAGCGGTAGCTCTCCCAGCGGGGTCCGGGCGGAGCCCCGGAAGCCAACGCATTTTAGCTTTTCCAAACAGCATTTTGCAACATTTTGGCAGAAATTATTTAACATATTCTTTATACTCACTAATGACATAATTATCTAAAAATAAACTAATTTTTCATCAAAAAAATAAATAAATATTGAAACGACCACTGCTTGTGATACTACCTATATTTTTCTATAAAATCCTGAAAAAATGAAAACAATTTAGATATAAATAAATTTCTACTGACTGTTAAATATTTGTTAGAAACAAACAAACCGTTCGGTGATCCAATCAAAATTTAACAACTGGTTCGGGCGAACCGGACCAAACCAGTCCCAGCACACCCCTGGATTAAGGATACTATGGATCCGGATGTTCCCTAATCAGGCCACCATCCCCGTGTGGTCTGAAATAATACTAGCATTATCTATATATAAATATTCAATGTAAATTTCATATTTACATTTAGGATAAACAGTTTTAATTGTGTCATATGTGCATGTATTATATGTATTTATATGGCTTCCAAGACAATGCTCCCAAGACAATTCTATTTTTACAAATTTTGAAAATTCCTTGTCGCCCAATACCCTAAAATTTCATTACTGGCCGACAAATTTTCTTTACTGGGTAACATTCATGTTACCCACTCACTAGGTTAAAAATGCTCTGCTTCAGGCATATCCTCCTCTGTCTCTTTCGTAAACACTGATGTAAAGAAGTCTGCTAATGTTTCAGCTTTCTGTTGGTCATTCTCAGTCTTTTCATTCATATCTTCATCAACATAAAGATTAAGTATTGCTGACTTAGATTTAGTTCGTCTATTTACGTATCCCAAGAATTTTTTGGGGTTATCTTTTACTTCATTAACTATTCTCTTTTCATTACTTCTCACAAGTTTCCTAGTCCCTAATCTCACCCCATTACTGATTTTCCTGTATTTCTCCTGCATTTTCTTTACCTCTTTGTCTTGTTTTGTGTTTGACTCGGCACTTTTTTTCAAATGGGTTAACATGTTCCAGTTGTTCCATAATCTTTTTTTCTTTTGTTCCATAGTTTCCTATTCATAGGAAATTTTCATTCATAGGAAATTTTCTTTACTGGGTAACATTCATGTTACCCACTCACTAGGTTAAAAATGCTCTGCTTCAGGCATATCCTCCTCTGTCTCTTTCGTAAACACTGATGTAAAGAAGTCTGCTAATGTTTCAGCTTTCTGTTGGTCATTCTCAGTCTTTTCATTCATATCTTCATCAACATAAAGATTAAATATTGCTGACTTAGACTTAGTTCGTCTATTTACGTATCCCCAGAATTTTTTGGGGTTATCTTTTACTTCATTAACTATTCTCTTTTCATTACTTCTCACAAGTTTCCTAGTCTCTAATCTCACCCCATTACTGACTCTCCTGTATTTCTCCTGCATTTCCTTTACCTCTTTGTCTTGTTTTGTGTTTGACTCGGCACTTCTTTTCAAATGGGTTAACATGTTCCAGTTGTTCCATAGTTTCCTATTCATAGGTAACTTAGCGTTTAACACTTACTTATTCTTGTTCATCCTTCTCTTTTGTGCACATTTGTCTATAGCATTTCATCCAATTCCATTTGTCTTCTACATTGGCTATGTAAATAAAATCTTGCCATCCGTCACCCGTCACTCATTAATTCTCTCATTTTCAGATAATTGCCTTTATCATACACATATCTTAGTTTTTCTTTGCTCGGCTTTTTGACACCCACATCACATTTGATATGTAAGCTACAGTGATCGCTTTTGCCAAGTGGTGGAGAAATATCAATTTGCATTACAAATATGAGAATAAAAACCCACTCTAATAGACAGAGTTTATTTCCACGACAGTTTCGACGCCCACTGGCATCCTCCTCATATTTTGACCTTCACGTAAAAAAAAGTGAAGTTTTTTGCATTTATTGCATTACAAAGTTCTCGTTATTACTCAAGACAAAGTCTAATAAACTTCAATTATCTGATCCTCTATATCGCGTTAGTGTTTTGACAAACTGAGTCAGAGAAGTCTCTTGTTTTCTCTATGAACTTAAAGTGAATGTCATCAATGTCTTTATTATTAGTTATATAATTCCAGTTAATACGTGGTAAATTAAAATCACCTATCTCTTAATTGTTCTTGGCTCAATTATCGGGCGCAACTAAAGCAAAAGCACCCCCTGTGTAATTTCTTTATTTATGGTCAGTTTTTTATGAAATTTTCAATATAGAGGTTTTCAAGGCGGATATCGGAATAACGCACACCATTTTAAAAAAATAATTTAAACATTTTTAATTTTTTTTTCTGAAAAAAAGAAAAAAAAAGAAAACGGGCATATAGTTGACTAACCGGGCCTTCAATATTATTCCGATGTCCGTCATTGAAGGCCCGGTTAGGTCAACTGTATGTCCAGGGAATGCTCTTGACAATTGGTTAGGTTGTGTTAGTTTTAACGAAAATAACACGACTTAACCTAACCAATTGTCAAGGGCATACAGTTGACCTAACTGGGCCTTCAGTGGCGGACATCAGAATAACATTGAAGGCCCGGTTAGGTCAACTGTATGCCCTAACTGGGCTGAAACCTATAAATCCAAGAAGTTATGGAAAAAAAAAATGTTTTTGGAGATGGTGTGCGTTATTCTGATGTCCGCCATTTTCAAATACCAAGAGATTGATCTTGGGTCAAAATTTAGAAAAAAAATTGAAATTTTTTTAAAAGTTTTTATTTTTTCAAAATTAAAAAAAAATTAAAATTTTGACCTATTTCTTAGTATTTGAAAACCTCTATATTGAAAATTTCATAACAATCTGACCATAAATAAAGAAATTACGGTAAATGTACAGTATTACACCCGTCTCCCTTTCGAGGTGAAATTTATGTTTTTCCTATGGTTTTTGACTCGTTTTTGAGATAACCCCCCCTCTCCCTAGCCGGCAATCGAAAACGAGTCATTTCCGACGGTTTTGAAGGTCAGATTCGTTTAAAACACATCAAAAACCATAGGAAAAACAAATTTCACCTTCAAAATCGACCTAACCTATCCTAACCTAAATCACTTATAGTCTTGTAGGCAGCCCAGGAATCACTAATGTACTTCTGAATGAGTGGAATGAGTGTTCCATTCCGGTATGAAAGTAATTCAAATTCGAAATGGATGGAGCGCAATGATTGGGCAGACATGTAACGAACACACAAACGAACGTACGAACACACAAACGATCGTACAAACACACACTAGATACACACCAAAAAAATGTTTATATCTCGAAAACGAAGCATTTGCGACGGAAACGCTATAGAAGGAAAGTGTCTTAGAATTAAAAAAAATCTAATTAATGAACATATAATAATTGCTGGACGTTAGACGGGTGTAATAGTAGAATAATACGAAATTACACACGCGGTGCGCCGCTCGTTCCATTCAGGGAATAGCCTAACGTAGACCTTTAAGCTTTTAATTGAGTTGAAGAACAGTATTTAATTAAGAGGACTTTCGAGTTTCGATTGTGACTGTAAGGTTTGTAAGAAGGAAATGACGGAAGGGGTTAAGGCTGTAGCATGTGAAAGTTGTGATGATTGGTATTATTCAGCATGTTGCATGTATCAAAATTACAGAACAAATGTACATGGGTATGAAGTTGCCAAATATTTTGTGGTTTTGCAATATTGTAAGTGTTTAACTGAGGTTAGGGACATGCTCAAGGTAAAGTTTAAGAAAGCTGCTAGCTCAGAATCCAGTGGGCCTAGGTTAGGTGGCTCTATGACTGATAGTGTAGCTAGTGAGATTAATGTAACAGGCCAGAAACTGAATCTAATACAGGAAAGACTAATGTAAGATGGGTAATTATGTTGAGCCTAGCCCTAGTGTTAGAGACAGGGATGCAGGCCCAAGTAAAGTTAAGCCTAAGCCTAGCCCAAGTGTTAGAGACAGGCAGGGCCTCCGAGAGGGCGGGGAAGCCGGGTTATATCCCCGGGGCGCGGAAAGAGGGATAAAATCTATAAATAGTAATAAAGCAATTGATTAAATAACAGAAGAAATATAATTAATGAACATATGTTTTATAGAGATTATCATACTGTATGTTTTGAATAGTGACTTGGTCATATAATCAGTTTGGTTGTTATATACACAAAAAACATTCATAATAGAGTAAACAGGGGGGGCCCTCATACCAATCCTTCCCTGGGGCCTGTGGCAGCTCTCGCTGGCCCTGGAGATAGGGATGCAGGCCCAAGTAAAGTTAGGCCTGATGAATGGCATAAAGTCAAAGGTCATTCAAGAAATAGGATTAGAGAGAATAGTAATCGTGTAGCAACTAGTAACAGGTCATGGTAAATTCAAGGCAAGGTTTCATATACTAGGGAATTTAGATGAAGCAGTATAGTATGAATTTACCATGGTTGGGGATTAAATTATTAGGAATTGGGACTGAATTTTGCAATAAGGGAAGGAAAACCCATAGAAGAATATGTATTCTAGGTGGTAGTATTTCTAAAGTCAATGAGGTAGTGAAGAAGTTGGTAAAACTTTACAAGACACCCGCATTGCCATGAAACATGCTACAGTAGCGAAACATATATCAATCAATAGAGCAGAAAAAATAGTGCAAGCAGCTTTGTATCATTTTGAAAATATTAGAAAATAACAAAGTTATGACATTATGAAGATGTTACTAGGCTTATCATAGCTTACACTATTTGGATCTTTTCCATTTCATGTACTGTTTCTAATTTTATTGAAAATAAGATATTTAATGTAGGTTAACTGAATGCCCAGTTAGGTCAACTGTATGTCCTTCATGATTAGTTAGGTTAAGTCATGATATTTTCGTGTTTTAACAAAAATATCACAACTTAATCAATCATCAAGGGCATTCAGTTAACCTACATTAACTATCTTATTTTCAACAAAATATGTTTTGTTACTGTAGCATGTGGGGCATTCCAGGAGAGATCACCCAATGTGTCACCACTCCAACTTGGATTTTGATGAAAATTGACATATGGGGTTCTTCTGGGTGCTGATATCACTGGTCAAAATAAAAAAGTTCTATGACCCCTTTTATTTTTATTTTTGACCCCCACCCCCCCTAGGCAGTGAAATCCTAAAATTTTTTTTTCATTTATTAAACCCATTAATTGTTAAAAGATAAAAACAATAAAAAAACATGGGTATCAAGTTGCAAGATATTTTAAAAATTATTGAAAAAATATGTGCATTGTGAAATTTTGACATTTTTACGCCTGCAGACTAAAATAGAGAATTACAAATGATATACAGTATTCACATGGATGAAAATAAACAGCAAAAATACAAATTGAACACATACATTACATCAAGTTGATTCATAATTACATGAGTTTTTTCAACTCATTTTCTGGGAAAATATATTGAATACACATTGTTCCTGGCTTTAAAGTTGGTGTGCTTAATAAACCTAAATTTTATCTCTTGATATGTGGCATGTATCTCTAATTTGTGGAAAGTAATAGTAAACACTATATCCTGATTGGTGCAAAAAGCTAACCTCAGAGTCATCAAATTCCTCATTATAGGAATGTACAAATCCCAACCATTTCTGATCATTGTAAGTACAAACTATGTACTCTCCTATTTTTGGATTAACTTCAACATTATCTTCACCCAGAAAAGCTTTGCTTATAATCCTCACCTCACCAACTTCATCAGAAGATAATTCAAATGTTTTTATGTTATTTGCATTAATAGGTACAAATCTGTGTAATTTTTGTGTTCCTGTCAGCCACATACTTTTTTTTATATGTCACTTAAAAATTTTTTCATAGCTTCAATTTCTTCAGAATTTATTAAAAAAAATTTATGCTGTCACTTATATTGCTTGAACAAAATTCAGACATGTCTTCTGATGTTAATATTTGATTTGTGAATGTTCTATGCATACTTGCTCTGGCTACAGATCTTTTCACTGTACCCCCAATCCCATCACAAGTGCTCTTACCATGGCTTGTGGCAAAGAAATGCCACTCACATTCCAGCCCAAAATCTTCATGTTTACAAATGTTAACAAAGTTGAAATGATTTATATTGTCCTGCACATCCGTCAGTAAAATAATGTAATTTTTTGATATGAAGGTGAGATTTTCTAATAATAGGTATGAGTGTATTTAAAAAAGTGTAAACCATTGTAGTGTTATGTTTTGTATTTGGAGATAAAAAATAATAACTTGAATGTTTTGTTTATTACTTTCTGGTTCCTTATAATATAACACAAAGGGATGCACTGTGCATTGGGTATTTTCCCAATGAAAACCTTGGGCTGCATCCTGTACTACAAATGAGTAGTTTTCTGAAAAGTCACCAAGAACTACAGCGTTATGGCTATTTAAATTATTCTTCAAGTTTTTTAGAAATGCACTCTGATTCTTTGCTATAAAGTGATGATGTGTCAATTTGACAATTTTTGTGCTTAATGAATTTATAAAATCATCTACAGATTCTGTTTTTTCAACCATATTGCATCGATCTGTAGTAACCCATTGTTTATATTTTATTTCCTCACATTCAGGATAATTAACACTTTGAAAAGTGAGCAAAAAATTCTTAATACCTTGTTCTTTTGGACAGAGATTACATATTTGCATCATGCAATTCCTGTTGTTGACATCACACACTGCTTTCTCCATAAGAGTTGTATATTCCAACCCTTTAACACCCAAAGCTGAGAATTGTATTTTGGCATTCAGTACCATTCTGTGTTTCCTTTCCTTCGTGGTTTTATTCATCATAAATATTTTTCACGTGTTACTTTCACAAAATAATTTTCACACCACACACACAGGGTGTCCCATAAGTCTGGAACCATAGGGTAAAATAAGTAATTCATGTTTTTCTATTTATGCAAGTGCCCATGATGCCTTTGAATAAGGAAGAATGCATCCAGGTAATTCTGCTCATAGGAAATCAGAGTCCGAGGGAGGTTGCTGAGGAATTGAAGATTGCATCCGGACCGTGCACTGATAATACACAGCTGTGTCGGCAAACTTGTAGCAAAGTTCAGGGAAATGGGATCCATAGGAGATAAACCATGCAGTGGACCTCCGAGGACATCCACTGATGATGACACAGCCACTACCATCCTCGCTCATTTCACAAACAGTGAACAAATTTGTAACAAATTCAACTTGCATATAAAAACTGCATGTAACCTTTTGTAATATTTACTTAAAAGCATGGGTTCAAGCATTGTTTCTCTAAAAGAGACTGATAAAATTAGGCCTAATAAACTAATAAAAACCTGAATATATTTAATCAGCCCAGAAGAGGAAGCGCACTATGCATTTTTACTGAGCTGTGTGTGTGAAGCAGTCATCCAGGAAAAGTAAAAAATGGGTAAGGTATGGTACTCCTAGCATTGCGCAAAAAATTTGGCACCTGCCTAATTATGCAGTAAAATAGATGACCTAAGATTCTAGTCAAATCTATGCAGTCCATCCCTGTTATCCATTTTTTTGCTTATTCATCATCAATCGATTAATACCATACTCCCCCCATATCTGTCATGCATTTCCACTTATCCATTTTTTTGTCCATTAACCCTGAGGTGAAGTGATGCACATTTCATCATTTGTTAATCTGTTCATTGTCTGGGTAGTGTCTAGAACTTTCAAACTTCAAATCTGCCTTTGGTATGTTCTCAAAATGGTTTTCTTGCATTGCTCTGGTTATTATTTGGTGAAATAATTGATTAAATTTATTTACAATGGCCTCTAAGCATTCTAATAGTGACTCCAGTGGTTCTGTGAGTAAAAGGCCCGGGGAAACCTGTGACATTGGAAATAAAATTAAACTAGTAAAGGCACTTTATACTTAAGACCTGGGGACACGGGAACATAACTCTCATTTATAACATTGGGTCTATGTGAAATAGTCATTCATTATCCATTGCGTTTTGAAGGAACCAATTAATGATTGATATTGGAGATTGACTGTATTTTTCTGTGTAATTTAGTGTGGTTTGCTCAAATCTGACCTTCATTTTTCATGCAAACTTGCCAAAACCTAACCTAACCTAAATTAAGTTTGCGTAAGAAATAAAAGTCAGGTTTGAACAAAACACACTATAAAAGTATAGATTTGACTAGTAGCTTGGGTCATGTATTTTAATGCATATTAACAAAAATTCATTGTACATAGGAAATAAATAGTCAATAAATTACTCAAGTAATATTCTGTATTTGTAGTTTAAAAAACATATAGCTAAAACAGACTTTTTTTTAAATTAAACTTAGACCTACAAGGTTAAAGTATAGGATTGATAACTTTTTTCACCTTTGTTTCAAACCAAAAATATATAGACAGGAGCCAATAAAATGCTTGCTAAATGTTACAAAAACCAGGAAAAATATTCAGCATGTGCATGTAAAAGGTTTTTTTATTAATGTTAGACCTAGGCTCTAGGAACAGGTCATCAGACTTTAGCATTTGTGCTAAAATGTAATTTATTAGGCAAATTTTTATAGTTTAACTTGGGCCAAATGAAAGAAACATGCCTTTAATTCTACATTAGAAAAGTAACCCTACCAGGGTTTTCTCCCCAAGTTTCATTTCTGTGGCAGAGATTATTTTACTGAGATCTTAAACTCACCACTTTTAATCTCTAGAATGAAAGCTAAGTTTAACTTTACAAAGAGAATTAAAAAAGTCATTCCAGCTCAACTGGTACAGATTTCAGAAAGTTGGTCGGGACCATCTCCGATTTTCTTCAAATTTTCAGGGTTGATTCATACACCATTCAATAGCTTAAATCTAAAATTTTAGCTTCCTCAGTCAAAAACTTTTAATTTTATGGTCGCTTAAATGGCCCCCACCTTCGACAAAAAATGCCCATGTTGGGCTTGATCGGCCAACGCCTTCATTTTGAGAGGCCTTGAAAAGTGTCTTCTAATAGGAGTAGAAGCTTCAAATTTGTCATGCCAATACAACTTCTGGTGGGCTTTTCAATTATGCAAGCTAAAAGGCTGTGGAACAAATAGTTTCTGAGTTACAAGGGCTTAAACATGGCTCCATTTTGAAGCTTGCATCAATTCCTCCCACTTTTACAACTCTACCATTTTCAAAAGTTTTAGTTCTACATCAATCACAGCTGTTTTAATACTCCTAATAGTCTCTATGGGTTGTAAATTTATGAGTGAAATAAAAAAATAACCAAAAAAGGATTTATTTTTATTTTTAAAAATTTCCAAAAGTTGATATTTTCACAAAATTTGCAAAATTAACATCAACTTTGGGGCTTAATATAAAGGTGTCCGAAATTAGTCAGGGAGTTGATACTTCTAGTGAAGAAAGACACACATGTGTACAAAAACATATATTAAGGAATAGATCTCAACTCAACTCCTTCATATAGTTTTGGCTATTCAAAGAAAAGTACTTTTTGTGAAAAATTCTGAATTTTTTCAAAATTTTGAAATGTTTAAATTTCTTTTTACAAAATTGAATTGTAATTTTACTTCCATTTTATTACTTGGTAAGTTAATTCACAAATGTTAAGTTATCTAAATAAGTTTTACTCATAAAAAAGACATAATATATACGTACCTAGATTATTACTACATTTGCAGTTAACGCAACAGATGGACCAGCTTGTAGGCTCAATACTTGGATCTACCTAAGTAAATCATGTAGAACCGTGTTCTACTGCTCTTTAAGCACTTCCTAGTAATTTAAATTATGCAGTTAGTACAGATAAACTAGCAGTAACCACCATTTTCAGTACAAAACCTTAAATTTAAGTAGCTTTGTTGTATTACTTCCCTTAATACAAGTGTACAGTACTTAGCTATATACAATAATGAATTCCTGAGTTTTTAAGCATGTGAATTATTGGCTATAAGTTCATATTCTTTTTTTAATATGTGTTTTTTTGTAAATTTGTATGTAAACTTATATATAGCTAATAACTCTTATGTTTAGACACTGACTCAGGAATTTATTATTGTACTCAGGCTTTAAGTCTGATTGTCTTCAACACTCCATGGCCTCACAGCCATAAATTGGCAATTTATTATTCAGCTTGATACAGGTCTGTAGTTACTTAGGCTTTTTTTAAAATACTCCTTAATTTTAGATAAACAATCATTTGATAACTTGTACTGTCTCCCCATTTTCCCAGCAACTGTAGGTGGTTCAATTGAACACAAAACATGTTGGAATGGAATCCAGCAAATGTCCTCTTGTTCAGGCCATTTAAAAGGATTCTTTTTCATGAAATTTACTAATAGATCCTTCTCAGTATCACACACTTCAACATTCAACTATGTTTCCAACAAACCAGTCACCTTCATAGAAACAGGCCACATATGTACCAGGTTTATATTGGTAAGCCACATTTTCTTGTGTAGCATTGAGGAAGGAAAGTTGTATGTTAAAGAAATTTTCATCACTTGAAATTTTGTACAGTTTAATGCCTGTTGATGAAGGTCTAAAGCAGTGATATGAACGGGTTCCTGGGATTGTCTTAATTAAGGAATACCTCTTTTCTAACTCAAATAAATTAGCATTTTCCTCAATTTTAGCTGAATCAATGTACAGAAATTGTATACCATTAATATTAGATTTGCACCAATCGAACATCTCTTTTGGATTGGTGATGTGACCTTTACTTGTTGCTTGTAGACTTGCCCAGGCAACTAACCTTTTGACGGTGCCACCAACACCATGAGAGGTGGCAAAAAGTTCCATTCACATGTTAGTTGGAAATCTTTTTCATGTAGCACTGAATTAATGATGTTTTTATATTGACTTGCTGCGCCATCGCTAAAGTAACAAATATGTTTTAGTTTAGGATTCTGACTTAAGTAATTTCAAGGCTTCACATAAAAAAGAATGAACTGCAGTTGTGTTGTGTGTGTAAGTGAATCTGATATTACACAAAAATTTGTAACTTTTAGTTCACCATCAACTTTTTGATAGCAGACTACCGGATGCAAGGTAGCCTGGGTATTGTCCCAGTGATGTCCTTGTACGGCATCCTGAATTATAAAACTAGTTTTCAGAGAAGTCAACAAGCACACTAATGCTGTAGAATCATTGAGGTTTTCTTTACAGTCAGTTAAATATTTTGATTGGGCTTTTGCTATGAAATGGTGTACTTTCAACTTTTTTGCACTTTCACATATGTCTTCTACTACATTCGAAACACTTTTTGTCATTGTGACCAGTTGGGTATGGTCTGTATGAAGCCACTGCTTAAAGGAAACCTCATCATCCATGTCACAATCATTGTTTTAAAAAATGGTAAGAAGCCAATCCCGTAATTCATTTAAACCAGGACATGTTTTGCAGTTATTAATCATGCAGTTTCTGGTTTCAGTGTTGCAGACTATTTTCCAAAGCTGGGCACTTGCGTTTTTTTTTGCGGTACTGCGGTACTACCGCACTACCAAACCGGTACCGCATAATGCAGTACCGCAAAGGATCGCTGAAAGTACAGCAGTACCGCTACCGCATTCAAATTTCCCGCGGTACTTTCCGCGGTACCGACAAACACGGTAGTACCACAGTACCGCAAAAAAATCCGCAAGTGCCCAGCTTTGCTATTTTCCCTAGTAATACTCTTAATTCTACTTTGACGGGGATGATTCACATAAAAGTTTAAAGTTCTGGTGTATTTCACAAATGCATACATTGTGTGATCCTTTACTCCCCACACCCATACACCATTTTGGTCTCAGTTCAAAAAACTTTGATTTGGAGATTTTGGTCGTTTGGATATTTATTTTTGTAAAGCGTATATAATTCTCTGATATTTGTCAACAACAGTATTTTCTGCTTGTGAACCTTCCCTTGTGGTGTTTTTATTGATTTGTAGTCTTTTTTACCAGGGCATTCTCTAGTATATTCATTGTTTTGGAAAAATTCTATCACTTTCCTTTATTTCATCGCTTATACCCTTGCTACTCTTTATTTCTCATTATAGGAAGGATACCTTCTTTTCTCTTTAAGGCCCTCACAGCATTACCATTCTGGCTGACACTTCAAATTCTTTCATAATTCTTTCTCTGGACCAGGTTTTACCAATTGGAAGGAGTGTTAGAATTTGTATCTTTTCTTATCTGATACTAGTTTTACACTTTCTTTCAGTTCCTCTATCATATGCTGATAACACTTTTCTTCCTCACTCTCTATAGGTTTCTCCGCTTCCTCATCCAAAATGCTAGGCTTCATATGAAGTACTTTTGACAGCTTTGATTTTGTTGGTTTCAATTTGCTTTAGTTTCCTTTTCACATAAAACTTTCGATCTCTTGCTCTTACATACTTAATGGGTGAGCATTCTAGTGAACCTAACGTTTCGTCAAATGTCTCCTTAACTATTTCTTCTGGAACATATTCATCACTACCTGAGTCTTTTTCATCTTCAATCGTCTTGGCTCTAGAGAAGCATGTTGAGCAAAGTTTCTGTCCTGGTATCAGATTCAGTCTAGTTGCTATGTCTTTGTCAATAATTTGTAGTGATTCTGCAAATAAAGTAGGGTAATGTAAACTCTAAACACATTGGAAAATAATTTTAAAACCTCAACATTTGGTTATAGGCTATTCGTATAAAATATTCAAAACATATGCATTCAGTAGCGCAGTATATAGCCTACCCTATTAAAATTAAATAGCTAATTTAGGTTACAATTTACAATATAAACTTCTTTATGAAATATAAATATATTAGTACCTATATTTACGTACTTGTTATCTTCTTTTGATGATTTCTCCATGGATCTTGGCAGCTACGTTGCATTTGTTGGTAATGCATTCCAAACATTTTTTCATGGTGGTAGCATACAGTAGCACTATTTGGGTTGATTACAGTTGCTTTTTGTTCTCCACAATAGCAGTTTCCTTGTTTCATCTGTCAGCTCATGTAAGGTATACATACCCACCTTCCTGGTGAGTCTGTGTTCATGACATGGATCATCCAAGTACATACCAAAGCTGCACTTTGATTCTTGATTAGAATAAGCCATTATTACAGGCAGTAAAATTAAGTTAATTGCTCTAGTTAAATTTTCTGAAAATAAAGATCATGATCTATAAAATAGGCCTGGACATTAATGATTAACCATCATGTTTTACATTTATAAGAATATACAAAGCGAAATGAGCTACCCAGAGCCCTTCGAGTCGCTGGTTGTTTTGACAGACATATTAAATTTCTTGTATGTTTTAGACTTATTTACATATTATTACAATTGTAAATCAACTTAATAAGTAATAAAATGGAAGTAAAATTACAATTCAATGTCATAAATAGAAATTTAAAAATTTGAGATTTTTCACAAAAAGCACTTTTCTTTGAATCACCAAAATTATATGAAGGAGTTGAGTTGAGATCTATTCCTTAATATATGTTTTTTGACACATATGTATCTTTCTTTACTAGAAGTAGCTATCAACTCCCTGACTAATTTCGGACACCTTTATATTAAGCCCCAAAGTTGATGTTAATTTTGCAAATTTTGTGAAAATATCAAATTTTGGAAATTTTTAAAAATAGAAATAAATCTTTTTTTTGTTATTTTTTTATTTCACTCATAACTTTACAACCCATAGAGACTATTAGGAGTATTAAAACAGCTGTGATTGATGTAGAACTAAAACTTTTGAAAATGGTAGAGTCGTAAAAGTGGGAGGAATTGATGCAAGCTTCAAAATGGAGCCATATTTAAGCTCTTGTAACTTAGAAACTATTTGTTCCACAGCCTTTTTGCTTGCAAAATTGAAAAGCCCACCAGAAGTTATATTGGCATGACAAATTTGAAGCTTCTACTCCTATTAGAAGACACTTTTCAAGGCCTCTCAAAATGAAGGCGTTGGCCGATCAAGCCCAACATGGGCATTTTTTGTCGAAGGTGGGGGCCATTTAAGCAACCATAAAATTAAAAGTGTTTGACTGAGGAAGCTAAAATTTTAGATTTAAGCTATTGAATGGTGTATGAATCAACCCTGAAAATGTGAACAAAATCGGAGATGGTCACCTGACCACCCCTGTACCAATTGAGCTGGAATGACCCAAAAGTTGATTTTGATTGTCAAAATGTGAAAGTTTGCCTATATCAGAGTATGGGATCAGGGACACTGGCAGGTGCAGACTGACACTACATGGAAGATAAAATGGTGCCTGTATTCTTCTGTGGGAACTACTTTGTTCACTGACCCATAAATAGTTGAGCACCTGGGCCACAGTCTGCAAGGGGTTGGCGCAAAAAATTGACAGCAAATAAGCAAATCCATGAATGGCAAGCCCTGGTCTACTGTATAGGCAAAGAATTAGCATTGACATCAGTATCGGCAGTTTTTCATGGAATTGGTACATCACTACTGGTAGTCATCACTGACTACTGACCATTTTACCTTCTTTATTTGTAATGAAGTTGAAAGCCTATTGTAAGTTGCTAGGAATGTGTCATTTATGATACATTTATGTGTAGAATAACAAATTCCACTGTTTTAACCTTGTGCTAAAAAGAGTGCATTTTATTTTTCATTGCAGTTTAATTAAAAAACAAATCTTAGACTGGAAAGATGGTTAAGAGGAAAAAGGAGATCAAACACACTGAGGATGATGCGGAGTTAGACCCTTCATCAAGGAGCTTTATATATGATGAAGTAGATGATTTCCATGATGCTGAAGATGATAATATGTATGATGAGATCCCTGAAGTCATTACAAAAGAAAGTTCAAAGGTTTGGATATTGTATTGTACTTTCCTGATATTTAATTAGTTGATAGTTTTTTCACAATTTACATTATTCGAAAAAATAAACTTTGTACTTGTTACTTTGAAACTCAGCAGTGACTAGAAAACAACCTAGACAGCTGTATTTATATAAAATGTAAGTCATAGTTTTTTCAGAATTAAATACTGTACTGTATTCGTTGCATTTTAGGATATGGTTCATTAGTTGAATGTAGAGGTCACATTTGGAAACTGGCCTTCTTTGCTGATTTGATGTAAGAATTAGTAAAGATAAAATGAAAAGGTACCTACTATACATTAGTTAAATATTGAAGGTTTGAATATCATTGCAGGTACTTCACACGTGTAGGCTAATAATTTAAACATGAATATCATTATTATACACACATTCATCATGTATGAGGTTATAATGGTTTGGAAAGCGTATGACACGGTATTTATTGAATAATATACTAATGCTTAGTTAAAACTTCCCTTGGCTTAAGCTATTTCTGAATACCTTTTGGGGATGTTTCCACAAGATTACCGCACATGCCACTTCCATTATGACTGTCACTGTTCATTTTGATATATGTTCTGTATTCACTAGTCCCTGTTCATGACACTTTACTTTCTAAAGATAAGACTTCCGAGTACTTATTCCCTCTTGAACACACACCCAGGTTATTGATTTAATTAAACTTTGCATGAAAAGATTTAAATTTTCAGTTTGAAGATGTTTTATGCTATTTCATTTGGGTTGGCAATGAGAAATCCCTCACACCTGCGTTAACTAATTTTATATGAGATTTTGCCCACAGTTGTTAATTTCAACATTGTTCAGTACTGGTATATAGATGTGTTATGCCTTTGGCTTGAAAATTTGGATGTTGTTGAATTTCTTTGTAGACTGAATAATTGTTTTTATCTATAAAATTAACTATTGAAAATGAAAATGATAATGAGTGCTTATCATTTCTGGATCAGAAGATTTAGAGATGCACAAATCTTTTTAATTTGAAGTTGGTTTTTGCAAGCCTACTAATAATAACCTGTATGTTCACTTTTATTGACAATCACCCCTTTGAAAAAATCAGTTTTTTCTTTATATGCTCCTCAGAGCATTAAGAGTTGTTAGTCTGAATTTTTAGATTGAGAAATGCAGTATTATGAACATTGGTATTAAACATGTTATCCTATATTCCATTTTTAGAAATTTTTTTAAGCAAAATTAAAATGCACTGGTATTAGTGTAATGCACAATGAGTTTGATCATAAAAATATCCTTAGCCTACCTTACCACACAAATTTTAAATATCTTCCGACTTTATTTAAAATAATTTGAATTAATGTAAGTTTTAAAAATAGTTAAATCTTGCCTAATAAAGAACAGCCCAGATAATGCAGCTGCTATCTACTTGGTTGAATATAAACAATGCAACTTGTTTATAAAGGTCAAACTGGGAAAACTTTAGACATCAGAGTAAAACGGCAGAATATGAGTAATTATAATGCATTATTTAACTATATGTATAGATATAATCAAGTCTTAATTGGCAAAGTTCTAAAATTGTAGTAAAAAAAATAGACATAACTGAAAGGAATCTTCTGGAATGTACATTCACTTACTTTATAAATAATTTCAATAACAGTTTGGGAATGTATAAAATGAACCACTCGTTGTTGTTAAAGTACAGTATTTTTTTCCTTTAATCAGCATTTGTTAATTTTTTACTAATCCCTCCTAACAATTTTGTTTACATGTACAGAGATATATAGTTTTTGCTTCTAGCCCAGTGGTTCTTAACCTTTTTACTACCATGCTTCCTCTAGGAATTGGTCCTTCCCTCCACGCCCCCCTTCAATCAAAATAACATTCTCAATAACTTCTCAATATTAGCCCATGCTCTCGTTAAGAGAATAACAAATACAATTAGAGAAATTCCTCTTTCTAGGGGGGCGCGCCCCCCTGGTTAAGAACCACTGTTCTAGCCTTTCCCTTCATTCCCTGATGAGTGTACTGTTGAATATATGAAAGGCCTTGGAATCACTTTTCATTTTTCCTTGTGGGGTGAATTTTATATGTACTATATATAAATTTATTTCCATTTCTATAAGGAACAAGTATTGGGCATTGGGAGCTACAGCTCTGGTGAAAGTAGTGATGACGATGATGATAATGAACTACTGGAGAATGACATTCAGTCACCTCATGAGAGTAGTGATGATGATGATGATGATAGAAGAACAATGGGAAAGAATAAGAGGAACTATTTTGGCACCGATTTAACTGATCAGAGAATTCACAGTAAGTTCAGATTGCATAAATGTTTGAAGTCAAATTTAATAATGTTGACATTTGACTTTATGCCGTTGAAGACATGTAAGATTTAAAGAAAATGAAGAAGTTTATTACTTAATTAGTATACTCTATACATTTCAGCTTTTAAAATGAAGGAACTAACATAACCTAACTGGGTATAATGTAACCTTACTTAACCTAATTTTAACTGACTTAACATGAATTAAATTGAACTGTTCAAATTTATGCTTGTTTAGAATTTTTTTGTGTCAACTGTATGCAAGACGGAGTCAACCTAATGCAGGTTGATTTATTCCACTGCAGAGAATTTAGAAAGTAGGTTCATATGCATATTTTACTTATGAGTGAATTTAGTCTTGTGTATACGCATAATTGCCAAGATTTACACTTTTTTCTTCCATTGGCATTCCTTTTAGTTATCTGCAGCGTATGAATACCGCACACTCCTCAAAACCACTTTTGGTACTTTTCAACCAGCATATCCATCTTCTGCTTAATCTCTGAAAGCTCTGCCATTCTCGTGTAATTACTTTTTTCACCAGACCTCAAAAATTCTGTAACCTTATTATTTCTTAAATTTTAATTCAATTACAAGGCCTTACCATTTAGTACTTATCAACCCTTACTTGCAGTGTAGTCTTAAATTTGATTCATCCATTTCAGAGGCGTCTAAGCACAAAGCTAAAAAGAAAGGTGATTCTTTGCAGTTGGAAATAGAAGGAGCGAAACAAATGCAAGAGAGAATGAGAAAGGAGGTCGAATAGTTACGTTTTCGTCATTTTCGTCACAACCGCTTCATACAAACGTAATTGGCCATCTTCGTGTTTTTCTTTTTATTGATTTGATGGCAAATGTAATAAGTAGAAAATTAGTAGTACGTCACCAGTGTGTTGGATAGTAGTGGTCTTATGCAACTAATCTGATTGTTAGATGATGATATTTCACGTTGTGTATAAAAGAGTCTGTCTCCAGTCATCCACACACACACGAATGAATAAATATTTACTGAAGCCACCACTGTGGCAACATTAGTCATAGCGGTAGTCTTCATTTCTAGAATCAGCCCTCAGCAAGTACTGGCGTATATTTTAATAAGGAATTAGATTTATTAGTCTACATTTCTCTTTGCTTTTATCACTGAAAATTATGGAAAGTAGGCTGTGAGGGGAATTTAATCCGATTGCAATAGTTTTGGGTGGTTTATACATTCTTTAAGGTACAGTTGATTGTTTTTAGTTCGAATAACTGAAGAATCACACAGCCTTCTTTTTTTTCACTTCAAATTGTTACCTATCTAAATATTCTGTTGATGCACACCAAACATAGGTCTTCATACAGCCTGTGAAAAGGAAGCGCTAAACACGCAATAAAACACTTTTGGAATATAAACTCTAATACTTTTCATGTGTTAGCCTCATCTCTCTTCTTTGAGTAGTCTCGGTGGAGGAGAGAATTGTTGTCTTGAATTCCTCTCATATTCAGGACACACACACACACACACAACACAGTTCATCTGGAATTGTCCATACCCAAGTGTTTTGTTCCTCCGAGTGTTGCACATTCTGTCAACAAGTTGGTTATAGGTCATATGAACATGACTAAGAGTTCTATTTCTTGTTTTTGCTGCAAAGATGTCTTTGTATAGTA
>JAJOZX010013890.1:0-77500 GCA_023014485.1 Bathynomus jamesi
ATATATATATTATTTTTTTTTTTTTTTTTTTTTTTTTTTTTTTTGTTTTTGAAATTGGAGAAGGCGTTGAAGTAGCGGGATGAGATTACCTAAAAACCGAATATATGAGATGTGATGTGCAGGCAGGACCGAGGAGGGAAGTGCATTGTGGAGAGCGTGTTAAGACGGTGGAGTATTTTAAATGCTTGGGGTCACAGTGGATGCAGAGGGGGGAGCAGAGGAGAGATAAACTGTAGAATACAGTCGGGGTGGAAGAACTGGAGAGACGTATCAGGGGTGCTCTGTGATAAGAGCAGTGTTGGGCACTAAAGCGTTAATCCGATAACAGTCAATTAACGAAGTTAACTTTTTTAACGGACTATTAACGGAAGTTAATTTCCATTTATCGTTATCGGACCAGTTAACTTCCGATAACTCGATATTTAGTCTGTTAAAGTCCGTTAACACGTTAACTGCGAGGAGTCATTCACGGAAGATCACCGCTCCGCCTAACTTTGAGAAGTTGGTCTTTCTGAAGGGCAACCAGCACATTGTGTCATAGTCTTTAATAAATGTGCCTAAAATTTAATTTTACCTTTCAGTTCCCGCCATAATAATTCTCTGGTAAATTAAAATTTAGTTAATGGTTACAAGGGTAACGGGTTTCAAAACATGTAATCAGTATATTTTTTATTAAAAATAAAAAAAAAAGTTAAGCAAAAAAGTTGCAAAACTTGATAAAAATAGTTAAATACCTATTTATTGTTGGATTTTGCATAAATAAACACTTTCTATGGGTTTTAAAAGCTTTTTCCTTGATTTTTTAAAATGTAAAGAAATAGTTATCGTTAACGGATTATCGTTAACTTCCGTTAACTTTGTACTAAAATTATCGGATTATCGTTATCGGAGTTAAAAATTGGGGTTAACGGATTATCGTTATCGAAGTTAACTTTTTGGTTAACGGTGCCCACCACTGGATAAGAGGGTCCCAGTGAAACTGAAGGGAAAGGTATTCAAAACGGTGGTGAGGCCGGCAATGTTGTATGGAATGGAGACTGTGCCAATGAAAGAAAAATCGATGTGGCTGAAATGAAGATGTTGAGATGGATGTGTGGAGTAATGGAGGGATAGGGTCAGAAATGAGCATATAAGAGGAACAGTGAAGGTGGCGGAAGCATCTAAGAAGGTACAGGAGGCCAGGCTGAGGTGGTATGGACACGTCAGGAGAAGAGAGGATGATTATGTGGGGCGCAGAGTGCTGGAGATGGAGTTGCCGGGACGGAGAAGAAGAGGAAGACCGAAAACGAGATGGAGGGACTGTGTGGTGGTGGACATCAGGGAGAAGGACTTGGAGGAGGACGTGGTATACGACAGAGGAGAGTGGAGAAGACAAACCAAAAACAGCGACCCCATGTAAAGATGGGATAATAAGCTGCGGAAGAAGAATATATATATATTTTTATATATATATATATATATATATATGCATATTTATATGCATATTTTATATATTTATATATATTTTTATATATCTATACTATAATAAGAGAGCTGTCCGTCCGTCTGTCCGTCCGTCACACTTTCAGAAATTACACTGTAATATAATTATATATAATATTGTATTACGGGCGGCAATGTGAAGCTCAAGATTTCATGACTGTGTTCTTTTCTATAGTTTTATTGACCAAATAATTGAACCGACAGTAATTGGGAGTTCAATTATTTGGTCAGGGGAGTTTTGGGGGATATCTGATCAGAATCAGAAATCTTGACACAATGTGAAGCTCAAAATTTTCACGGCTGCGTTCTTTTCTGTAGTTTAGCCTGTCTGTTTGTCTGTTTGTGAAATTTATCCCGGGCAGTAATGGTAAAGGGTGGGGGTAATGGGGGACGGGTTAGCTCCCAGTTGCATAAAGGGGGGTGAGGTACCCGGGGGGTACCTTACCTAACCCGGCAACGCCGGGTACCTCACCTAGTATATATATATATATATATATATATATATCGCGAAAAGCAAAAAGTGGGCAAGCTTCTGTTTATAAAAGTTTTAAAATTCGAAAATTTAGTCTATGAGGACATTAAAAAATCTTCAAACACCTCCTTAATACAATTTATTATAAAAATATACTGTAAAAAAAAATTGTAATTAAAAAAAACAGATTTCGACAAAAACAAAAATTAAAAAAACAATAAAACAAAAAAAAACACTTGTGATCCAGGGTTAATAAGAGATGCTGCCTCCTCTAGCTTGAATGACTGCAGCCATTCGTCGATTCATCCCATGAATGAGATCGGCCATCACATCCTGTGGGATTCCCTCCCACTCTTCAGTTAAAGCTTGTTGTAGCTTCTGTAGAGTGTTAGGGGCTACTAGACGAGCCCAAAGACGCCGTCCCATCGTGTCCCAGAGTTGTTCTATGGGGTTTCAGGTCCGGACTTTCGGAAAGCCACTCGATTCGACGAATTCCAGCTTCGTCAAGGAAATCGCTGACGGCCTCTTGCCGCATGGGGTCTAGCGTTATCGTGCTGTAGAAGGAAGTCTTCGCCAACGAAAGGAGCAAAAGGGACCACATGCTTCAGCAAGATCTCTCTCACATATCTTGCGGGCGTCAATGACCCACCACCAACAACGACGAGCTCTGTGCGCGAGTTTGAAGCGATACCACCCTAGACCATGACTGAGCCTCCTCCAAAAGCAACCCTCTCCGTAAAAGTGCACGGGGGCGAATCTTTCTCCTGTTCTTCCCCATACTCTTTCCCGTCCATCGGATGTTCGAAGATTAAATCTTGATTCGTCCGTGAACAATACTTCAATACATGCTCACGAGCGAAAGCAAGACGAGCATTGTGGTGGTGTGGGAGCAATTCGTGGCCCATTGCTGGACGTCTAGCATGTAAGCCACTTTCCATAAGTCTCCTTCCAACGATTCGCTCCGATACACTGACGTCTCGAGACCTTTCCAGCTCATTGCGGACGTTTGTGGCAGTCAAGCGACGATCTCGCAAAACACTCAAGACGATGAAACGATCGTCACGGGCAGATGTGCAGCGCGATCTTCCAGATCTTGGTCTTCTGGTGTACTCTCCTGTCTCCATATAACGTTGGTAGACACATCAAACCGTTGTTCTTGGAATTCCTAGCGCATCAGCGACGTAACGCTGGTTCCGACCACCTTCAATGAGGGCGACGATTCTCGCGACGTTCACGGCACTCAAATCCATTGTAAATGTCCAATTCTGAAACCCAAAAGAATTAGAAGTCTGTCTGTCACTAAACGCAAATGCCTACTCCCACTAGTGGAAGAAAAAAGTGGCATTAGCAGTCTAAGAGCAACTGAATGTCAGACTGTCGAATTCTTAAAAGAAGTCGAAAATTCGTTACAGCTCGAGTGTGTTCGCAGCTGACGTTGTTTTGCCTCGTTATTTGGTTGCCTCATAGACTATATTTTCGAATTTTAAAACTTTTATAAACAGAAGCGTGCCCACTTTTTTACTTTTCGCGATATTCCAAGTGGGCCGATTTTTCTGCCGCTCAGTATATACAGTATGTCCCACAAAAAAGTACACCCAACTTTAGATTGTACTAACTCCTCCAAAAATTGAGATATTTTGGATCTGTTTGTTTGATTTAATATAGCAAATTATTCTTTGTTAACGTTCAAATTTATTCATGTTTAAACGAATTAGTGTTTAAGCATCTGCTTTTAACTGAAGGGTACAAAAAAATGGATTGCGCAAAATTGGTCAATGAAAAAATAATGTGTGTGCTATCGATGTAATGAAAAGACAAATACATAATAATAGATACTTTAACATAATTTTAATAAGATAGATACAAAGCAGATTTTTCTTTATTCTTTATTACAAAAGTTATGCTTAGTTTCGTTTTCTTTCAACATGACCGCCATTCCTATCGATACAAATCTGAGGTCGAGCTCTCATCTTCCTCATCACTCTTTCGATAAGATCTGGATTGTCTTTCAACAAGTTGATTTCAGCTGTGATGCGAGTCCTCAAATCATCTAAATTGATAGGTTGTGATGCAAATACTCTATTTTTCAAATGACCCCATAAAAAGTAATCACACGGGATCAAGTCAGGGCTTCTGGGAGGCCATTCAATGTCATGGCCTGTAGCAATTACTCTTTGGTGGAAGACTTCCTGCAAGCGTTCCTTCACAATAACTCTCCTGTGAGCAGGAAGTCTTCCACCAAAGAGTAATTGCTACAGGCTATGACATTGAATGGCCTCCCAGAAGCCCTGACTTGATCCCGTGTGATTACTTTTTATGGGGTCATTTGAAAAATAGAGTATTTGCATCACAACCTATCAATTTAGATGATTTGAGGACTCGCATCACAGCTGAAATCAACTTGTTAAAAGACAATCCAGATCTTATCAAAAGAGTGATGGGGAAGATGAGAGCTCGACTCCAGATTTGTATCGATAGGAATGGCGGTCATGTTGAAAGAAAACGAAATTAAGCATAACTTTTGTAATAAGGAATAAAGAAAAATCTGCTTTGTATCTTATTAAAATTATGTTAAAGTATCTATTATTAAGTATTTGTCTTTTCATTACATCGATAGCACACACATTATTTTTTCATTGACCAATTTTGCGCAATCCATTTTTTGTACCCTTCAGTTAAAAGCAGATGCTTAAACACTAATTCGTTTAAACATGAATAAATTTGAACGTTAACAAAGAATAATTTGCTATATTAAATCAAACAAACAGATCCAAAATATCTCAATTTTTGGAGGAGTTAGTACAATCTAAAGTTGGGTGTACTTTTTTGTGGGACATACTGTATATATATAACCTTTGGTTAGCTTCCGCCCGAATTGTTCAATCTGACGAAGGTCAAGCTTTTCACTCCACCTTAGACCTACAGTTTAACGTGGAATCCGAACCACGCCCCATTAGCAGCCCAGCGTCTTAACCGCTAGGCCACCTAGGGTACCCATTTATCTACCAACCACTTTCTTTATTGTGTGGAAGGATGAACAGCTGGGTTTTGCTGCGTGCCAGCTGCCGTCGGGTCTCGAACCCGGGGCCGATGGATTCGTAGTCAGCGACACTAACCCCTACACCGCCGAGGCGCTATATATATATATATATATATATATACAGGGTGGGCCGTAAGTTTCCATACATAGGAAAAATTAAACGTTTGTTTTTATGTTTCAGATACCCTAAGAATATGCGTTTGACGTAAGATCTTGTTTACTGATGAAGCAAATTTTTACGTCAATGGAGAGGTTAATCGGCAAAACATACGTTATTGGAGTAATGCTAACCCTAACTGGCTGAGTCCGACGAAGATGCAAGGTGCCGGTAAAGTGATGGTGTGGGCCGGGATATGGGGTGACAGAATTATTGGACCAATTTTTCTCAGTGGAAATCTTAATGCCGAAAGGTATCTTAACATGTTGCAAGAAGAGATTTTCCCATCCCTGCTAAACGAGGAAGGTAACTTCCCAGTTTACTTCCAGCAAGATGGAGCTCCACCTCATTATGGTCTTCACGTGCGTCGGTATTTGGATCAGCAGTTTCCGGATGCTTGGGCGTGGTCCTGTGGAGTGGCCTCCCAGATCCTCAGATCTCACCCCCCTTGATTTCTATCTTTGGGGGCACTTGAAGACCATGGTGTATCAGGAAAAGATACGAGACATAAATCATCTAAAGGAACGTATCACCAACGCCATTACAAGCATAACGTCAACTGTGCTAATGCGTGTTCATCAACAGTGGGGAACACGTATTGAAATGTGTTTTCAAAACAATGGCAACCATGTAGAGCATATTATATAAATAAAAATGGTTGTCCATAAAAAAATGTTTATTTTTCCTATGTATGGAAACTTACGGCCCACCCTGTTATATATATATATTTCTCATTATATGCGGCTGTTTCCTTTAAATTCCACCCAAAAAATAAGTATATTTAAAAATTTCCTATTTTTTACGTATTATCTTTTGTCGTTAACCAAAAGCATGGATGGAATTTCCTCAGTTTTGTTTGTGCAGTCCAACTGTTAGTTAAATAAACCTATTGTTTGTCCTCAGACATTAATGTTTGCCTTCATAAAATCAATATGGCCGATGAAGGATGAAAAAGGAATGCGTGAATTATTAAAAGAATAAAAAGAGATTCACTACATTTCGTCAGGTCAACGTCCGCATTCAGTATTATCTTGGATTATAAATGAATATAAATCATAAAATATAAAAATTAATATCTAAATATTATATTACAATATTAAACTATATCTATTTTCATTTTAGAATAGCTATATTAGAAGCGTTACTATTAATTATTATTATATGAAGAGAACAGACAAAAATCACATCAAAGACGAGAGGAATATCCAAAAAAAGGCCACAGAGGTTGTTTGTCGTTCGTTCCTGGATGTATTCTCTCTCCGAAATAAATTTGAATTGCATTAACATACAACTCGAAGCGATTCTTCACACCGTGTGTGTGTGTGTGTGTGTGTGTTTAAACAACGGGTCACAAGTGAGATCAAGTGTGATAATAACAGCTGTAAATGGATGATTTTTCTGAAAGATCTCTCAGACACACACGTGCGCATCCGAGCAAAAGCAAGTTACTGTCGAACTGCTGTGGAAATGGTGTCTTGATCGAGCTCATTCCATGGTGATGTTAAATGCACTCTCAAAACTAATTAACATCTTGAATATTTTGTCCTTAAACTTTTTCAACTAAACGTCCCCACTGGCGCAGAAGGCTACAACTTCACTGATAATAATGGAAGACACATTGAACACTCGCTGTGTTACTGTTTTATTCAGTTTGTTTTTGTTCATTGTACATTTTAATGTTCAGCTAAATCTCTTATTACCCTCTTTGTCAACTTTACTTTTTAACAACTATTGTTCGAGTTGAACTTGTAGAAAGACTATTCATCCTATCGAAATAAATTACATTTCATTTTAAGGACAATACAAACGATTTAATATGATTTCTGTTTCATTTAGTTATCCTTGGAATTGTGGTTTTGTTGGCCCGGTGAAAGGTGGCTACGTTTATGGGATATATATATATATATATATATATATATATATATATATATATATATATATATATATATAACACGGGGCTCCAATAAACCTTAGCCCCCCTGCCCATGGCCTAAACCATTAGAGGTACAGTAAAACTAAACATACCTTACAAAAGAGAATTTAATCCTGCATTTAATGAGAAACAATTAAAACTTGGTGTTCCCGCCATTGGCTTCCAAGACAGCCTGAATTCGCTTTGGGTAGCTTGCCAAAAGTGACGTGAATAGATCTTGATCGTTACGCAAATTTGCTAAAACAGTTTCAATGTGTTGCGTCATTGTAGCCTTCGAAAATCGATTTGCTGCAGGTTCTTAAAACAAGAGACATTCAACCTTGTCCTTTATAACTGATCCAATGTGTTCACAGACGTTCAGGTCAGCAGAATTTCCTGGCCATTCTTCATTTCCAAAGAAATCGATCTCATGGTTCCGCAACAACTGTTGAGTGGCTAATGCCTTAAAGCAGGGGGCCTTATCGTGCAGAAGTGTGACCTGATCGACATCCATAACATTGTTTGGGTTTCTTAGAAAAGGAATGACATGCTGGGATAGAATATCACGAAAATACTGTCCATCCCAACTCTGACCATTTGGCTTCAGCACCCACATGAGCTTCTTTGCAGTGAACAAAACAAACACACCAACACAGTCTGGACTTTTTAATAATTCGCGATAATTCATTGTCATCGATTTCATCTGGTGTTGTGGCCCACATTCGATCATTTTCGTAGTTAGGCCGACGTGTTACGTAAACAAAAAATTCATCGGAGACAGCTAAATGCATGAAATCATCCACATCCCAATCTTCAAGATAATGGGCAAACCACATTGTCATCGATGTTAAGTTGAGTTTTTCTTGGCTTTGGAAGTTCATGCCAAGGCTTTAAACCTTGCCTATGACGGTACAGTCGAATGATCTCACCAATAACGATCTTTCCTCTCAACACTTCGATCTCTCTAGAAAGTTTAGCACAGCTGTTTTTCCGCTTACGCGTACCGCTTTCAATGATGTCCTTTGTTTCCTGAGAGAGTGGCAAATTTGGGCGCCCAGATTTGGTTGTATCCATTTCACATTCATCCAAAGTTTTATTCCAATTTCTTTTGACGAAGTCCTCACTTCTTCGCAACTTTTTGGCAACCCATGAACGTGTTATAAAGGTGGCTCCAGCATCACGAGCTTCCCGAAATGTTATTGTTCGTATGCGATCTATCACACGTTGCCTCTCCGAATCACCAATTAATTGAGAAGCCATTATATTATCACTTTATCAGCTAGAGTAATTTTAATACCTGCAATAAATAAAGAATTTTATATATTTTTATAATCACTAAAAACTATTTCGATATAAGAAAACATGTAAGCTGCAAATGGGGGGCTAAGGTTTTTTGGAATCCCTTATATATATACAGCGTGTCCCAAAGAAATGTATACCCACTTTGTTCGATAATACCAGCTATGAGGATAATAAATATATTACTTTTTATATGTTTTTTAATAAAGAATTTTCTCCTGAATCTAAATATGTAATTATTTTTATTAAAAATTGAAGAACAAAAAAGTTACAGATGTTTAAATTATAATTATTATTTTCGAGACTTCATGTGCGATATTTTCTAATATTTTAACCGACTGTTTTGAGATACTTATGTTTAGTGTTGATATTGAAGCATAAATGTTGTAATTATTAGTCAATTCAAAAAATTTACAAATTCCATGGTTAAATGACACTTTATCTAAGATGTTCGACGTCTTCCAGAATGTTGTTTTTGTAAGTTTTGCACAGTGCCGTCGGTTTCAAACTTATCTCGAATACGTGCAAAAATATTAGAAAATATCGCACATGAAGTCTCGAAAATAATAATTATAATTTAAACATCTGTAACGTTTTTGTTTTTCAATTTTTAATAAAAATAATTACATATTTAGATTCAGGAGAAAATTCTCTATTTAAAAATATAAAAATTAATATATTTATTATCCTCATAGCTGGTATTATCGAACAAATTGGGTATACATTTCTTTAGGACACGCTGTGTATATATATATATACACCATGCGATCTACCATTTGTATGGTATCCATGGTATTCATGTTTGTGCCATTAGAAGTTCCCTCTAAGAAGCGATTGTTCCTTAATTTTATTCCATCAAAGTACAAACAAGACAATCAACAGTTTAGATTATTTCAGATTTTTTACCAGAATTATTCCCATTTTTCCCTTTTCCCAATTGTCATGGAAACCATGTTAATTAATCTCAATCCCATTCACTCGCGTATGTGTTTAAACCCTTGTTTGTACTTCGTAACTCATTTACTTAGTTCACCCCCAAAATGCACCTTATTCATTAATTATTAATGTACTGCATATAAGTGTATATCATTAATTAATAATAATAGTTTCACTCACTCTTGTACCATGGCTGTGAACCCTTTGTTACCGTGTCCCTCCAATTTATTTCCCCTACTTCTCCCTATAATGGCTTACTGTATACATCCGAATTACGTAACTTCAACCTTTCAAATGTTTCGTGCGATGATTCCTCATTCCACGGAGGTCAAGCTTGTCGCCCCTCCTCTCGAGTTGGCCTGGTGAAGTAAAGAGTTAGTTTCTTGCGCTCTCCACCTCACACAGCCAGTTACGCCCGGCTCATTTGGCATTGTTCTGAGCCAGGCGTCTGATCTTTTGAAGATATCCACCGCAACAACAACACCACCACCACCCGTGTTCCTTAGTTCCTTTGGCAGCTGGTTAAACAGTCTTGATCCTCTCACAACAAAAATATTTTCCTTCAGAGTTGAGGATGCTCCCTGTCTAGCCTTTAATTTGGGAACACGACACAGTCTTCCTTTTCTACTTTCCACTGTTATATGGAGGGTTATAGGATTCAGAGTAAGATTAGGGGTAGTTTCGCCATTATTTTCCGAGTGTAAATAATGGTGTACCTCTCTCTCCTTTCCAGTGAATATAAATTTAATTCACGTAACCTTTCCCAATAATTTAGTTATTTGCATCCGTTGATTGATCTTGGCTGAAACTTCTCTGAATCCCTTCTAGCTGGCTAATGTCTTCTTTTTTTTTAAATGGGGGATGTGAGGACCGAGCAGTATTCCAATTTAGGTATGATCAGTGTTTTCAATAGAGGAATCCTTATATTCCTATCCCTTCATTCAAAGGTTCTCAATATCTGCCCGGTTATTCTTTTTGCTCCGTTTACTGCTATCTTATTTTGTGTTTTAAATTTCGTGTCATCAGTCACTACAACACCCAAATCTTTTGCTTTAGAATTTCTCTGAATTTCCTCTCCATTTTGGGTATAGTATTCCATGGATTTTAGGTCCTCCTTTCTCCCGTACCTTAACAGTTGAAATTTCTCAGTGTTAAATTTCATATTGTTGTCTTCCAACCGAAGAGGATGCCAATGGGCATCGAAACTGTTGTGAAAATAAACTCCGTCTATTAGTGTGGGTTTTATTGTCACGTTGTGTAATGGAATTAAATATAGACGTATAAATTGAAGATAATTTATTCTTCCTTTGGTTTGTTTTCCCTATTAATATATACGAAAGGAACTCGACTCCTACATAAAAAGGTTTTCATTTTCCTAGACTAAAACGTCACATTTTTATACCTTAGCAACCAATTATATCAAAGCGTGTGCTTATAATATATGTAAGTAAATTAGGGAAGGCAGAACATATATAAATTGGGGTTGTTTCAAGAAAAATTAGCGACAAAATTAGCGTTAGCGGCGCTAAATGTTTTGGTCGTTAGCGTTAGCGGGCACAGCACTGGTCCTGTATGACGCGATCTATATTCTGCAGTTTGTCGTTTAATACACTATTTTTCTGATGTTTTCTTTGCAGTTTCTTAATTTTACACTCACTCTTTTTCTCTTGCGGAACATTGACCTCTTTTGTCTCTCGAACCTCCTCCTCTTTCCTCTTTGTTGCAATTTCCAGCGTGTTCTCTTCTGAGGTAATTAGCATCTCTTCCGTTGTCTTGGCCTTAAAGATGGTTTTCCAGTCTGTTGCTTCCATGCTGGATGCAACACCTCCCGAGTTTATAGCTTTGGAGTGAAAATTAAAAATTTTGAATGTTTCTTTCTTTAGTGCGTGCTCTTTCCTTTCCTGTTGCTTTTATATTGGTTGTTTTTTCAATAATGTTGTGATCAGATATTATAGTTGGGGATATTTGTGTTATCAATTAGGTTGCTGTTGTTTGTGAATACCAAATCTAGGCAGTTGTTTTTTCTTGTGTTTTCTGTTACAATTTCTTGTGTTAACATAAATTCATCAGCTAGAGCGCGGAGCATTTTTGCCTGCTCCTGGTTTTCAAATGTGCCTTCTTGTCCTGGTGTATACATATATTTTTCCTATCCATTTATATTTCAGAAATGGAAAATTAAAATCACCACAGAGAAAAATATTTGGGGTTGGAGAGTGTAGATCTTTTACCCAGTTTCTTATTCTGTAATGGAATCTGAAAATTTTGAGGTTGGCGTGTTTGGGGGTCTGGACATTACAATTAGTATCATATTTAATTTTTCAACTTTTGCTTCTACACATTCTACGTAGTTGTTTAAAGAACTTAGTCATTTCTGCCATATGCTTTTCGCGTGTATAAATAGCACATCCTCCTTTACACCTTACTGTTCTGTCGGCTCGGAGGATGTTATAGTTGTCAATTTGTATTTCTTTTTTGTCACGCGTGTACATGGCGTGTACCTACTTCTCAATTTGCAGTTTTTTCATATGGTCAATTTGATTTACTGATATATACAAAGGTGGGCACCCGGGCCTCAAAAAGGACCGACGGTCCCGGTCCCGGTCCTTGCCGCAAACTGGACCGACGGTCCCGGTCACGGTCCTTTCTGAAGATAGGACCTAGGAACGACTCGGTCCTCGGTCCTTATATATAATATAAGTGAAAAATTTGATTAAAATGAAAAATGAAATTAAAGACACCGGAAATCTTTAATTTTATTAACGTAAATTATAATTAATACAATACATAAATGATGAAAAAAAGTTATTAAGTTAAATGCTTGAGTTTCCCTTCAAGAAGACTAGCATTTCAAAATGGCTGTCACTGAGCCCTGACCTTTTCGGCTTGAGCACTGGTCGAACTGGTTCTGGACGTGAGGGTGGCGCCTGGAGACATGTCGCTTGAGGTTGTTTTGGCTCTTGTTGCTTGTCGAGAGGATGTTCTTGTTCGGCAGGCACAGCAAGCACTTGTACTCCAGGTTCTGCTCACCCTTGGGGCCCAGGTATTCAAAGTATTTGTCCAGGTACGGCCAGGGATTGCCGGGTTCAGTTCTTCCGCTAGGAGCTCCAGTTGCTTGACTTGAAGTTGAAGCACTAACATCAGTAGATTCTTCGTCTCCTCCAGGTGTTGAAACAAGTTTCAGTTCAGTCTCAGTCTCTTTCTGAGTCTTCTGGAGGAAACGATCCATCTTCTTTAGAACTTCAAATAATCACTAAAATCACTAAAAAAGACCGTCCGGAATTGCTTAAAAATGGACCGTCGCTCCTCATTTCGGTCCTCACTGAGAAAAGGACCGACTTTCCCGCTCACGGTCCTTAAAAAGGACCGAGTTCCTGGAATTCGGTCCTGCCCACCTTTGGATATATATATATATATATATATATAATACATATACATATACACAAACTCAGAATGGTCCCCTGAGAAACTTATATGTTAAACACAGACCGTGCATGGAACAAGGAACTCTTCTGGGAAAATTAAATCCACTATAGTCCGAATAAGTAATGGTAAATGACAAATACCATAGTTTTTCTTTTTCATGATGCTAGCCCACGTCGGGCTAGCATCATGAAAAAGAAAAAACTATGGTATTTGTCATTTACTATTACTTATTCGGACTATAGTGGATTTAATTTTCCCAGAAGAGTTCCTTGTTCCATGCACGGTCTGTGTTTAACATATATATATATATATATATATATATATATACCTTCAACTGCAAAGAACACGCAGTATAAATAACGTAAAGAAACGACGCTTGTATAGGAGATATTCCGCGCAAGACGAGAGAGAGAACGGAACAAATGAAAAAATGAGGTAACCACCTGGGAATCGAACCCGGGATCTTCCGATTGCCGGTCAGACGCGATACCATTACACCATGGCCCTCACTCTTCCAAATGCCGAATTCTTCTACATACTCGCAGAAACCAATGCCCCAAGGGGCACCTCCCGCATGCCGTAACATTATATACCTTCAACTGCAAAGAACACGCAGTATAAATAACGTAAAGAAACGACGCTTGTATAGGAGATATTCCGCGCAAGACGAGAGAGAGAGAACGGAACAAATGAAAAAATGAGGTAACCACCTGGGAATCGAACCCGGGATCTTCCGATTGCCGGTCAGACGCGATACCATTACACCATGGCCCTCACTCTTCCAAATGCCGTAATTCTTCTACATACTCGCAGAAACCAATGCCCAAGGGGGCACCTCCCGCATGCCGTAACATTATATACCTTCAACTGCAAAGAACACGCAGTATAAATAACGTAAAGAAACGACGCTTGTATAGGAGATATTCCGCGCAAGACGAGAGAGAGAGAACGGAACAAATGAAAAAATGAGGTAACCACCTGGGAATCGAACCCGGGATCTTCCGATTGCGGTCAGACGCGATACCATTACACCATGGCCCTCACTCTTCCAAATGCCGTAATTCTTCTACATACTCGCAGAAACCAATGCCCCAAGGTGGCACCTCCCGCATGCCGTAACATTATATACCTTCAACTGCAAAGAACACGCAGTATAAAAAACGTAAAGAAACGACGCTTGTATAGGAGATATTCCGCGCAAGACGAGAGAGAGAGAACGGAACAAATGAAAAAATGAGGTAACCACTGGGAATCGAACCCGGGATCTTCCGATTGCCGGTCAGACGCGATACCATTACACCATGGCCCTCACTCTTCCAAATGCCGTAATTCTTCTACATACTCGCAGAAACCAATGCCCCAAGGTGGCACCTCCCGCATGCCGTAACATTATATACCTTCAACTGCAAAGAACACGCAGTATAAATAACGTAAAGAAACGACGCTTGTATAGGAGATATTCCGCGCAAGACGAGAGAGAGAGAACGGAACAAATGAAAAAATGAGGTAACCACCTGGGAATCGAACCCGGGATCTTCCGATTGCCGGTCAGACGCGATACCATTACACCATGGCCCTCACTCTTCCAAATGCCGTAATTCTTATACATACTCGCAGAAACCAATGCCCCAAGGGGGCACCTCCCGCATGCCGTAACATTATATACCTTCAACTGCAAAGAACACGCAGTATAAATAACGTAAAGAAACGACGCTTGTATAGGAGATATTCCGCGCAAGACGAGAAGAGAGAACGGAACAAATGAAAAAATGAGGTAACCACCTGGGAATCGAACCCGGGATCTTCCGATTGCCGGTCAGACGCGATACCATTACACCATGGCCCTCACTCTTCCAAATGCCGTAATTCTTCTACATACTCGCAGAAACCAATGCCCCAAGGGGGCACCTCCCGCATGCCGTAACATTATATACCTTCAACTGCAAAGAACACGCAGTATAAATAACGTAAAGAAACGACGCTTGTATAGGAGATATTCCGCGCAAGACGAGAGAGAGAGAACGGAACAAATGAAAAAATGAGGTAACCACCTGGGAATCGAACCCGGGATCTTCCGATTGCCGGTCAGACGCGATACCATTACACCATGGCTCTCACTCTTCCAAATGCCGTAATTCTTCTACATACTCGCAGAAACCAATGCCCCAAGGGGCACCTCCCGCATGCCGTAACATTATATACCTTCAACTGCAAAGAACACGCAGTATAAATAACGTAAAGAAACGACGCTTGTATAGGAGATATTCCGCGCAAGACGAGAGAGAGAGAACGGAACAAATGAAAAAATGAGGTAACCACCTGGGAATCGAACCCGGGATCTTCCGATTGCCGGTCAGACGCGATACCATTACACCATGGCCCTCACTCTTCCAAATGCCGTAATTCTTCTACATACTCGCAGAAACCAATGCCCCAAGGGGGCACCTCCCGCATGCCGTAACATTATATACCTTCAACTGCAAAGAACACGCAGTATAAATAACGTAAAGAAACGACGCTTGTATAGGAGATATTCCGCGCAAGACGAGAGAGAGAGAACGGAACAAATGAAAAAATGAGGTAACCACCTGGGAATCGAACCCGGGATCTTCCGATTGCCGGTCAGACGCGATACCATTACACCATGGCCCTCACTCTTCCAAATGCCGTAATTCTTCTACATACTCGCAGAAAGAGTGAGGGCCATGGTGTAATGGTATCGCGTCTGACCGGCAATCGGAAGATCCCGGGTTCGATTCCCAGGTGGTTACCTCATTTTTTCATTTGTTCCGTTCTCTCTCTCTCGTCTTGCGCGGAATATCTCCTATACAAGCGTCGTTTCTTTACGTTATTTATACTGCGTGTTCTTTGCAGTTGAAGGTATATAATGTTACGGCATGCGGGAGGTGCCCCCTTGGGGCATTGGTTTCTGCGAGTATGTAGAAGAATTACGGCATTTGGAAGAGTGAGGGCCATGGTGTAATGGTATCGCGTCTGACCGGCAATCGGAAGATCCCGGGTTCGATTCCCAGGTGGTTACCTCATTTTTTCATTTGTTCCGTTCTCTCTCTCTCGTCTTGCGCGGAATATCTCCTATACAAGCGTCGTTTCTTTACGTTATTTATACTGCGTGTTCTTTGCAGTTGAAGGTATATAATGTTACGGCATGCGGGAGGTGCCCCCTTGGGCATTGGTTTCTGCGAGTATGTAGAAGAATTACGGCATTTGGAAGAGTGAGGGCCATGGTGTAATGGTATCGCGTCTGACCGGCAATCGGAAGATCCCGGGTTCGATTCCCAGGTGGTTACCTCATTTTTTCATTTGTTCCGTTCTCTCTCTCTCGTCTTGCGCGGAATATCTCCTATACAAGCGTCGTTTCTTTACGATATATATATATATATATATATATAATAACGAATAACAATATAAACAATATAATACGGAATGAAGATATAGATGAGCGAAAAGAAATAAGTAAAAGTTGTGAAATAGTAAAACTGTCCAACGAGCAAAATGATAAAAAGATAACTAAAAACGTAGGAAATAAACAGCCAAATGCAAAAGACCACTTTTTTCTACGTGAAGGTCAAAATATGATGATAAAAACCCACTCTAAGAGACAGAGTTTATTTCCACAACAGTTTCGATGCCCACTGGCATCCTCTTCGGGTGGATACAGAAAGACCAATACGTTTTTCTGTATCCACCCGAAGAGGATGCCAGTGGGCATCGAAACTGCTGTGGAAATAAACTCTGTCTATTAGAGTGGGTTTTTATTATCAAACAGCCAAAGAAAAATAATGATAATACCAAAATTAAGAACTTTGAAAATAATAATAAGACAAGAAGTAGAAGCGTAGAAATTCCGTATGTAAATACTACGCAAAAGGGAACTGCATATTTCGGGATGGGCAATGCATCTATGCACATCCCACATTATGCAACACACACATTACACAAGTGGATATTTGATAAGTGCAGGTTCCACCATCTTATGGTCTGCAACACCTATGCAAGATATGGGAGGTGCAAATACGGACAAAAATGCCGTTACCACCACCACCCTCAAAGAAACGCAACGGATGAACAGGAAAAATGAACATCAAAGAAGGGTACCAATTTTTTAGACGGAGCCAACACAATTCAGCTGCTAAATACTATACAGCAAATACAAAGTCAGCTGACAAATATAGGAATCCGAGAGCCGGACAGAAGGCACGCACAAAGACACTTCATGCGTTATCGGGACAACAGGTACCGACAAAGATAAAAAGAGGCAAATTCTCGGAGGACCACAAGGCAACGAAACTGGCACCACCATTGGAAAACGAATCGGAACCCCTGTATGCAAAAACGATAGAGAAAAAATAAAAATAATCCTAGCCAACATTCAGGGCCTTAAATCAAATCATTCCCTCCGGACAAAGTTTTATACCTGAAAGGCCTCATGCAAGAAGTCGGAGCGAACTTTGCATGTCTCACGGAAACTCATCTAAAGGACTGCCAGGCGAACTGTGAAAACTGTGAGTCCTGTGTTGACAAAAAAGAAATACAAATTGACAACTATAACATACTCCGAGCCGACAGAACAGTGAGACGTAAAGGAGGATGGCGAAAGGCATATGGCAGAAATGACTATGAGTACCTCAAACAGCTACGTAGAATGTGTAGCAGCAAAAGTTGAAAAATTAAATATGGTACTAATTGTAATGTCCAGACCCCCAAACAAGCCAACCTCAAAAATTTTCAGATTCCATTATAGAGGTAAGAAACTGGATAAAAGGTCTACACTCTCCAACCCCAAATATTTTTCTCTGTGGTGATTTTAATTTCCCATTCATGAAATATAAAAAGATAGGAAAAAATATATGTATACACCAGGACAAGGGGGGCACACGGGAAGACCAAGAGCAGGTAAAAATGCTACTAGCTCTAGCTGTTGAATTTATGTTAACACAAGAAATAACAGAAAACACAAGAGAAAACAACTGCCTAGATTTGGTATTCACAAAAAACAGCAACCTAATTGATATTGTAGAAATATCCCCAACTATAATATCGGACCACAATATCATTGAAATAACAACCAATATAAAAGCAACAGGAAAGGAACGAACACGAACAACAGGAAGAAGAAAATTCGAAATTTTTAATTTTCACTCCAAACCATTTTCGAGGTCAAGACAACGGAAGAGATGCTAATGACTTTAGAGAAGACGTTAGAAATTGTGGAAAGACATGTCCCAAAAATACAACAAAGAGGAAAGAGAAGTAGGTTCGAGAGACAAAAGAGGTCATTGTTCCGAAAGAGAAAAAGAGTGACTGCAGAATTAAGTAACTGTAAAGATAACAACATCAGAAAAATAGTAATTGATAAACTGCAGAGTATCGATGACGTCATACAGGAACTAATTGAGAAGCATACAGAAAAAGAAGACGACGACACTATAGAAGCGATAAAGGTTAATTTAAAGTACTTCTATAATTTTGCAAAGAGAAAGTCGAAAAACCATGCGACTATCGGGCCTTTAAAAAACGAGAACAGTGCTTTATCTGATGATTTAACAGAAGTATCTGAAATATTAAGAGCTCAGTACGAATCATCTTTCAGTATCCAAAAAACTGACAAACTGATATGCGATAGAAACGCGTTCCTTGAAGAAGAGCTACAAGGGGAAAGTATAACGGACTTCGACTCTACGACAGATGATATTACACAAGCTATAGGGAAACTAAAAACATACTCAGCGGCAGGACCGGATAAATGGAATGCCACACTGCTGAAAAATTGCAAGAATGCAATCGCTGAGCCCCTATATTGGATATGGAGACGCTCACTAGACACGGGAGAAATACCAGTCATCTTGAAAAGCGCGAACATAGTCCCAATATATAAAAGAGATCTATCCGAGGCCAGAAACTATAGGCCAGTGTCGCTTACATCTCATCTCACTAGAATATTTGAAAGAATAGTTAGACAGAAAATCTATGACTTTTTGGAAACTCAGAAAAAATTCAATGGTAACCAACATGGGTTTCGGTCAGGCAGATCATGCCTATCGCAACTAATGGAACAATAACATTATTGATGCAATTGAAAGTAATGAAAACTATGATGTAGATGTACTATACACAGACTTTGCCAAAGCGTTCGACAAGTGTGACCATGGAATCATAATACATAAAATGAAATATGTGGGAATAACATGAAAAGTAGGGAAATTGATATATAATTTCCTTAGTGAGCGGCGGCAAGTCGTTACAGTACAAAGAGTATCTTCATCAGAATCAGAGGTCCTCAGCTCAGTACCACAAGGAACAGTATTAGCTCCACTACTCTTCATAATCATGCTAACTGACATAGATGAGGACGTTACCAGAGACAGCGCAGTAACATCCTTTGCGGATGACACAAATATCAGTAGAAAAATAAGAGACCCAGAAGATATAGGATCTCTACAAACAGACATGAACATAATCTACAAGTGGACGGAAGACAACAATATGAAGTTTAACACCGAGAAATTTCAGATGTTACGGTACAGAAAAAGAAAAGACCTAAAATCCATGGAATATTATACCCCAAATGGACAGGAAATTCAGAGAAATTCTAGAGCAAAAGATTTAGGGGTTGTAATGACTGATGATGCGAAATTTGAAACACAAAATAAAATAGCAGTAAACAGAGCAAAGAGAATAACGGGACAGATATTGAGAACCTTTAAACGAAGGAAGAGGAATGTAATGATTCCTCTACTGAAAACACTGATCATACCCAAATTGGAATACTGCTCGGTCCTAACATCCCCTTAAAAAAAAAAAGACATTAGACAGCTAGAAAGGATTCAGAGAAGCTTCACAGCCAAGATCAAGGGGTGCAAAGAACTAAATTACTAAGAAAGGTTACGCGAACTAAACCTATATTCACTGGAAAGGAGGAGAGAGAGAGATACACCATTACTTACACTTGGAAAATAATAGAGAAACTAGTCCCTAATCTTACTCTGAACCCTGTAACTCCCCAAACAACGGTGGAAAGTAAAAAAAGGAAGACTGTGTCGTGTTCTCAAATTAAAGGCGAGACAGGGAACATTATTAATCCTGAAAGAAAATAGTTTTGTTGTGAGAGGACCAAAACTGTTTAATCAGCTGTCCAAAGACCTAAGGAACACGAATGGTGTTGCGGAGGAGATCTTCAAAAGAAGATTATACGCTTTTTTTTCGTCTCTTCATCGACTCTGCTCCAGTTTTGGTTCAGTGAAGCATAAAGATGTATTTACACAGTCTAAACTATAATTTCGTTTTCTGATATATTATTGTGTGCTAGATTGCCTTAATATTTTATTTTGTACGATTTCTAGTGCAGTGTTGTTGACAATTTGCTCATGGTTATGTTCAATTCGTAGGTGTCTCCTAATTTGAGAGTTTTTAATTCCTGGAACAGTATGGTTGTTCGATTTATTAATTTTTCTAATTATTCTTTTTTTGCATGACCACCAAAGGCCAAATTAAATATTTTCGTGCATTTTCATGTGTGTTAATGTTGTATTGTATATAGGCATGAGTACACCATAGCGTTGTTTGTGGATCAAAGGATTTGTTTTGAGTGTGTTACACCTACTTTGGCTAACTTATTGCATGCATAGACAAACCAACCAGCGTGTTCTGTGAATGGCAAGTTTTGGGCAAGGCTAATTCTCATGCAGAAGTCTAGCCTATTTCACGTTTTATAGGAATTGAATTTATAAGTAGGTTTAGGGAAATCTTATTTATGATAATTCTATAACCTGTTTTAGTTACATTTAAGGGTTAAGATATGCCAACTGTATATTTACATATATTATTTATATTTAAGGCATTAAGACATATTCTTTGGAATTCATTGTTGGTAACCGTTTGAAGGATCAAAGTTCTTGATTGAAATAATGATTGCCGTACCATCTGTGTACTGACAACAGGACCAGCTGCTTATTGGAAGTAATTTATATAAAAGAGGAAGAGGACGGGTGCCAAGATACTTCCTTGGAGTACTCCGTAGTATATAGATTTTGTCTGTTAAGTATGAGAATCATGCTTTAATTATCTTCTGCTACTCAAATATGAGTGGAACCAACTTAAAGGTGGTTTTCTGAAGCCGTAATATTCGTGTTATTTTAGCAGTGAGCCTTTGTTGCGAGACACTGAATCAAAGGCGACATTGGGTCTGGGCAGTAGTTTGTTGGGTGACCGTCCTTTGCACGGGTTCAGTTGATGTAGCGACCCGTAGATGGTTTGGATCCCACGTAAAGCCGTAGATTTCTTTCGTCACAAGACCCTTACCGGTTTACGAAGGTGGTTAAACAACTAAAGACATATAGATTTAATGGTTTAGATTACTATGAAAATTAGTGTAAAGGTGTCATCCTGGTTAGCTTAGGAGTATTTGTCAGTCTTTTTGAACTATCCACGATCTGGAGCATTACTTAAAGGTAAAAAAGAAGATAAAGAAAGAAGGATAGCGGAAAAAGAAATTTGCGAATTGGAAAGAAACAATGTGCTTGAATTTGATTTAGTTCGTTGTTGTTTTAACTGCTGTAGTAGTAGTGTATCAAACACTCGAATCCCAGGGGAGAGAGAGCATTCATTCTCTCATAATTATATGGTAAAATCGATTTGCAGAAATAATATATTTTTTAATTGACTAAATCTTTCTTGGGAAGAGAAAGGGAAAGCAAATTAAAAGTTTTCGGGTGCCACACTTTTTTCTCTTATTTAACCGGAACATTAGCGGTAAATCAACCTTTAAATGAACTATTAAAATGACCTCACTTAGGTAAAGAGAAACGTTACGCATACATATTGGTACCCACCGAGCCTTATCAGTCATGCTTTTATAACCGCTTCCTTTACCGAATAAAGTATCTCTCACACACACACACACACACATACACACACGCCTTAAGGAAAGTATTTAAAGCAACACATTCTGAGATCAGCTTCATTAATGTGACGAAAGTTTTATACAAAGATTAGGCCCATTTGTCCAAAGGTACGTAACTCAACTAATTTTTATTCTATTTAACCCTTTGACGACCAGTATACGTTTCTTTGAACTTAAAAGTTTAAGTTTTATTGTTATTTGCAATTCGATATTAGTAACTATAGTCATAAATGACCCATTTTTGGGTTAATTTTCCGACAACGATACCTGTATAAACATGTAGATGTATTTGTAGAAACGTTGCATCATTGTACAATTTATATTATTATTATTATTATTTCCGTTGGGACAAATATGTCCCTTGGTCCTCAAAGGGTTAAAGTTATATTTATAAACGAAAATTATCATAGAGAGATTGAAATTCAAACTTACTCTAACTGTTGCCAATGTCATTGAAATTTATATGAAAAAAAAAGGAATTAAGTCTTCAATAATTACATGAAAAGTAAATAGATTTCAATTTTTCATCATGTGCAGTATCTGCCTATACTGTATATTATTTTAAATGAATGAATGTGGGCCGACCTTCTTTCAAACAAACAATAAACTATCAACTCAATTTAATATGTTATATTATTATTATTATTATTGAGTAAATGTAAAATTTCTCGTACAGAAATTTGGTACATGACAGAATATTCTTAATATTTTCTTTCTTTTTTTCAAATGAAGTTTCGTGAAACAACACTGATTCTTTTTCAAAGCTCTCTAATATCGCGGATCGTCAGTAAGATACACATAAATAACTTGTACTTACAATGGGAATGAAACGCCCCAGCTCTTATTATACAGGGTGTCCCATAAGTCCATTCTCATAGGAAAATTTATTTTAACCCTTTAAGCCCTGAATTTTTTGTAGGGTTAAGTTATGAATGCGTGTATTTGAAACGTTAGAAGTAATTTGTAACTTTTGTCCTTGAAGGGTTAAGTTGAATTTACAAAAGTAATACATTAGAACTAAAACAAATGTTCTTCAGGAGTTACACTCGTGAGAAAAGGCCTCCTCCGCCTTTTCCTCGGGAGTGTAATTCGCTTCCATATTAGCCATTGCGTGTTATTCTACCTGCAACAGGAAAAAAAAGTTCCCAAAACAAGACATCAGTTTGAACATTTGTTTTAGTTCTAATATATTACTTTTGCCAATTTAATTTAAAATAAATTTTCCTATGAGACTGGTCTATGGGACACCCTGTAGAGTGGATTCGCTAAGCTCTTGGTTCAAAATATACATAGGTGGCTGAAATAGTAAATATAGGACTGCTTCTTCAGGAAGTCATTTTTCAGTTTGTTTATAGATTTTTAGTTCGAAGGAAAGAACTCCTTTTTTCCATCAGAAACATAAGAAAAGGACGCAACAATGAATATCGTATTATCCTTTCGTTGCTATTAACAACAACCGTGGTTTCTTCCATGGTCATCGAAAATCAAACGACGAGTCGCGGGGATCCAGACCCTAGTGTAAACTCCACCGTTGTCTCGCGAGCCACTGATGACAAAAGACTCCGAGACGCGACTCCAACCGAGATCCAAATACTACAGCCTCGAAAATCCTTCCCAGATATTTGTAGTCCACTCATAAGCAGTAAGTAAATTTATAGGTAGCATCTCATACAAGATGTTTTACTGTAAATATACTATTCTATAGTTGTGAAGTATAATAAGCCACTCATTTCTAAACTAGCCTAGACTATGTATCGGGTGATTAGTGGGCCGGGCCAGAGCTGGGCACTTCCGCAAACCGCAAATTCCGCAATTGCGGAAGTATGTTTTTCGTTTGCGGACTTGCGTTTGCGGCAAAGTCATCGCAAATTAGTGAATTTGTGTTTGCGGAAGTGATTTTGAGTTTGCGGATTTGCGATTGCAAATCCGCAAACTCAAAATCACTTCCGCAAACGCAAATTCACTAATTTGCGATGACTTTGCCGCAAACGCAAAACATACTTCCGCAATTGCGGAATTTGCGGTTTGGTTTGCGGAAGTGCCCAGCTCTGGCACTGATTACAAATGATCTTCCCGATTTTAAACATTTATTATAAAAAAACTAACAAAGCTACAGCGAAAAACAAGATATACAAATAAAGAATATTTCAGAGAATTTTTATTTCTAAATGAGGTTACAACATTCCTAAATGAGTAATTGCCTGATTGTTGGATAGGGGTGGGACCCATTCCTTGGCTGGCTCGTTCGCCCGATCTAACCCCTCCTTGACTACTTCTTCTGGGGGTATGTCAAAAATGAAGTTTTTTTCCACCAATGGCAACAACTTTCGAACATTTGAAGGAAAGGATACGTGAGGCTATTAGAAAAGTTTAGTATGATATGCTTCAAAATGTATGGAGGGAAATAGAATATCGCTTTGATGTATGTAGAACCACAAAAAGAGCTTGTATTGAACTTCAATAGCTCGTAAATAAAACTTTTTGAGTTCGTCTTTATTTGTATATCTTGCTTTTCGTTGTACCTTTGTTAGGTTTTTCATAATAAATGTTTAAAATCGGGAAGATCATTTGTAATCACCCGGTACATAAACACTTCTTTCTGTAAATTATTTCCGTTTGTTTTACAAGTTATTTACGGCACAAGCTTTTAGCTTGCATGCAAGGTCGTACTAGGTTCATTAATTTATTTCCGGTCTGAAACAGAATGTGTGTGTGTGTGTGTGTGTGTGTGTGTGTGTGTATACTTTGAAATTGTTTAACCTCACTCATAATAGCAAAGGTCATATGACGGAAGGGACCTACAGCTTTAAGTGGGATCCGACCCACGGATCGCTACAGCATCTGGTTAATCTAATTGAAGCTGTTTTGCGACAATGGCCACGACGTAGTCCACCAAAATTAATAGGACCAAATAGGAAACAAAGAATGAAGTTTAAAATTGCAAATTTAAGAGGTATTCATTATGTTCTTATAAGTATACAGAACAATTTTGACAGTTTTATTTTCATTTCACTTAAAATATCGAGAACTCTCTATATATCTTTGTACAGCTGGATGCCATGTTTACTGTCGATCAACCGACACTGTCTTGTCACCACAGTAAAATATTAACTGATTTTCGTTTTTCTTTCAGACCCATTTAATGTGTAGTAGCAGCAGCAACTATACGACTGAACAACGCGTATTGGCTAGTACCCAGATCCATGAGCGACCACGTAATGGCAAAACCATTGAAAATATTCGTGTAGACTTCCAACACCGATTCAATCGTGCAGCTCCTTTTTGAAGGAAGTCTGCACGAATATTTTCAATGGTTTTGCCATTATGTGGTCGCTCATGGACTCGGGTACTAGCCAATATGCGTTGTTCATTCGTATAGTTGCTGCTATTTCACATTTCAAATGGGTCTGAAAGGAAAACGAAAATCAGTTAGTATTTTACCGGGGTGACGAGACATTGTTGGCACCCTGTACTTTTACAGTTATAGTGTGCAAAGTAAATAAACATTAAGAAACTCCGTAGAAAGCAGAGGTGCGATTCAGTTATGATAACACTAGGCAACAAAGATTTTGTTACAGAATACCAAATAGGTGCTCCTAGCTAATTTCGGTATGCTGATTTCAAATCTATAATTAGATTTTTTCTATCACGTCTAGATTTTGTGTAAAATGCAAATCACTTTTAGTAAAATTTTCTACCACGTCCAGATTTTGGTTTTAATCGGCTTAATGCCAGTAATATGAAACTTGCTTTTCAAGGTTAAAGCAATTTTTTTTGCCAACTATATACAAATTCGAACAATTTTGATAAATAAAATTTATCCTGAGTTGGCAACACTGAGTCAAGAGCATAGTAACGGGCAACGGCCCAACGGTCAGTCGCTACGTGACAGTCAAGCAGAACGGTTGTTGAAGCTCTCTGCTGATGAGCAAGTGACAGGTTGTGGTGACTTGTGTGTTTTTATAGCATTTGTTTTGTACTACGGTGTGTATTTCTTTTTATTTTGCACATCGTAATAATTACTTTCTACGTTTTTTCAGATATTGTATGGTAATTCAAAATGGCATCAAATAGACGTGCTTGTGTAAATCACCCAGACAACTTCTGCTTTGTCTGTGGACAATTACACCTAAGCCACAACGTAGAAACATAACAACAAAGATTAAACTTGCCTACAAGTGTTATTTTGACTGTAAGTTAGGAGACCAACAGAGGGACTGGGCACCACATATTTGCTGTGCACAGTGCAATGCAATGTTAATAGCTTGGATGAATGGTAAAAGAAAAGCTATGCCGTTCTCAGTCCCCATGGTTTGGCGTGAGCCGAAAAATCACTTCAATGATTGTTATTTTTGTTTGACAAAGATTGCTGGTTTCACAAAGAAAAACAAATCAAAGATCACGTACCCAAACTGCGAATCAGCAATGAAACCAGTACCACATGATGAAATAAATCCACCACCAGTTCCACCAGCAACGATAACAGACAGCAGTTCATCTGAAGATTCTGCTAGTGATATAGAAACAGGGAAAGATGGCATATATGTTCCAGATGCAAATATTTCCCCACATTTGTTAAGTCAAGAGGAGTTAAATGACTTAGTGCGCGATTTGGAATTACCAAAAGAAAAGGCAGAGTTGCTTGGTTCAAGACTTCAAGAATTTAATCTTCTCCAACCAAACACCAAAGTTTCCCATTTCCGCCATCGCCATTTGCAGTTTTCATCATTTTACTTACAGGAAGAAAACGTTTGTTTCTGCACGATATCAGTGGTCTGATGCAAGGGATTGGCTGTCGCTATGATCCAAAGAATGGAGACTGTTCATTGACTCTAGTAAAGCTAGTCTTAAAGCTGTATTACTGCACAACGGCAATGAAAAACCTTCAATACCTGTAGCACATGCCACTGGCCTTAATGAGACTTATGAATCGATGAAACTGCTGCTAAGACTCATCAAATATAAGGACCACACATGGAATTTGTGGCGACCTTAAAGTTGTATCATTACTTCTTGGGTTACAGTTGGGCTACACAAAGCATATGTGCTTTTTGTGTCTATGGAACAGCAGAGATGACAAGAACCACTACAAAAAACATGATTGGCCATCTAGAACTGAACATGTTGTTGGTAAATACAATGTGAAACACCCAGCACTTATTGACCCTCAGAAAGTACATCTTCCACCACTTCACATTAAACTTGGCCTTATGAAAATTTCGTGAAGGGTATGGATCATCAAGGTAGTGGTTTCCAATATTTAAAGGATAAATTCAAAGGAATATTGACAGATGCTAAGCTAGAAGCTGGAGTTTTCACTGGACCACAGATCCGCAGTGTCATCCACGACTCATCGTTTCCATCTAACCTAAATGAGAATGAACTAGGAGCATGGACATCTTTCGTTGAAGTTGTCAAAAATTTTTTTGGAAACCACAAAGCTGAAAACCACCGTAAACTCGTAGAAAACATGCTTAAATCTTATGAAATAATGGGATGCAGAATGTCTTTGAAAATTCATTTTTTACATCTCATCTTGACTTCTTCCGCCAACCTTGGGCTGTAAGTGACGAGCATGGTGAGCGCTTCCACCAACAGATCTCAGTTATGGAAAACAGATACCAAGGTAATTTCAACCCAAATATGATGGGAAATTATTGTTGGTTCCTGCAGAAGGAGAGCTCGTCATCCTACAAGCGACAAAGGAAGAGGACACACCAAAGTTTCACTTAAGAACAGGAATTTGCCTTTCAGTAGTAACAACAAAATACTAACGCGCTTTGGGTGGATGGTTGGGCGCAGGGGTGGTAACTCCGCTGTCTGTCTTAAGCCAGAATAAAGGAGGAAAGACATCCCTGTTCACTAATTATTTAAGTATGCTTAACATAAAACGTGGCACGGAAAAGTAGCTTAGACGGCTTTCGTAATAGAAGCGGGTGAGAAAAAAATGAAAAATAGCGGTTTTCGGTTACACAAAATCTGGACGTGATAGAGAAATTTTGATATCAGATCTGAAATCAGCATCAGTCGCTTTAGTAGGAATCAGTAGTTCACGTGTCTGTAACAAAAAAAAAAGTTGAAATTTGTTGCCTAGTGTAATTAACAGTCTCATTTTTGCCTTTCAGTTTGTCCAGCTAATACTGTTCAGGCAAATGATCGCTGTTACCGATATGTTGAAGTTGCTCAGAGTTGGTTGGATGCCAAAAGTGACTGCGAAAGACAAGGAGGATTTCTCGCAAAGCCTGATTTTGCGTACAATGACACGGCGGTAGATCTAAGCACAGTCTATAGAACAATCATAGGTATGACCCAACCACGTCTAAATTGTTGCGTTTAACATCATATTCTGTGTATCAATTCCTTACTGAAGGCTCAACTCTAGGACTGAGAGGCATGTTGGTGCTCCACTAATAATAAATAATAATAATTATTGTGGTTGTTCAACCTTCTTTGTAACAGCAAAGGTCGCGTGATCTACAGCTTTACGTAGAATTAGAACCATGGGTAGGTACATCATCTGAACGCGGAGGACAGTTAATCAGCCAACAACAGAACAGACCCATCGTCGCTTAACTTCGGTAACTTAACAGGAAGCGATGTTGCGACGCAGCCACAATATAGCATCATGGAACGGGGAAGTGGAGGTTTTCAGCATTTTCATTCAAATATTGCACTCAACCTTTACGCAATAAGTTGAAAGTTGAACGGTGTTGAAAAGATATTTTTGTGTTTAATATTTTGTTCAATACCATTAAAAAAAATTTTGGCGAGTGTACCTTCATTCTATTCAATTCTAAAATATTTTAACACGTTCACATTACAAATGAACGCAACTAAAATAAATGTTTGAAGAAATAAAATGGGTTTGAGAGAGAAAGAGAGCAGAACTGTCCAACCTTTGGAGAAGACTGAGTTGTTTTTAAACGTTGGCCAGTGAGTGTGGTCTGCTTAGTCCTGTCCGCACTCAACTGTCTTCTACCCCTCCCATCCCCAGTTCGTACCTTACAACTATAATCCTGTTCCACGTCAATTTTTTACTATTCTAAATTCACGGTTATTTTCTATAGTTATTACATGTTCAGAAAAAGCCCATTCCTATCCTACCTTGCGATTGACAGTTTGGGGAGTTCCTGCAAATTTAGAGTATATAAATTATCTCTATTTAACACCACTGTCATTTGTCCCAAACTTATTGCACAAAAAATAATATTCTTGGACAATTAGAATTTAGGTCGTGAGTCATGTAACTGAATTTATAAAACTACATAACTAAATTATACATCTTAGTTTATTAATGTATTACACTGTTAACTCGTTACACGTCCAATGTTGTTCAGGACAATTTCTGATATTTCTACTTCCATTTCTTCAAGGTAAAACTTACATTTGGATTGGCGCCACTGATTTGGAATCTGTCTTCGTTTGGAAATGGGTTGATGGAACACTACTAGATGTTCGACACCCCAGCTGGTATCCAGGTCATCCCGGAGGATATGATAAAAACTGCGCTTTGATCTACCAAATGAAAAGAGGTCCCCTCAAAATACGCAAAGATCCGTGCCAAAACAAAAGGCATTTCCTGTGTCAATTTCAAAAGCTGAAGGAAACTTAATGAACGAGTTTTTTAGAGTTTTAACAATGGTGTATTCGTAATTCATAATTTTTGTTTCGGATATACGCTTAAAAAAAAAAAATACTTCAAAGTCACGTAGTATATTTGAAGTTATTTCCATGTTACACTTTAATAAAAAGCAACGTATTTATTATAAGTTTCCATGAAACATGTTTTGCGCTCGTGTCAGTTTCTTCTTTCTCCGTGTGTCGTGATTGTTAGTACGCTGTATAATAATGACTAAATATAAAAACACGAATGCGTGTACTCGTTGCAACTGACCATTTCATACTCTGATGTCTGTACTACGTATACACTCAAAATTAATAACAGAACTACGGGTAAACTCTAGTAAGTATACGATGTTTCACCTCGAATACACCATTGGACTTTTAGCTATATTCAGAGGCTTTAATTCTAATAATGAAACAGCATGAAATAACTGTCGCAGTTTCGGAAAAAGGTTTCCTAGAAACGTAAAATTTCTAAAACCCATAAAAGAAATTATCACTTCAGTAATGATTGGGTTTTGTTTTTTAAATTTTATTAGTCACCAAAAAAGAAAAAAATACCCAAAGATACAAAGGGCATTACCAATTAGTAATTTTTTATGATTTTTAGAAATTCAGTTTTTAACTAAGCGAACGTTTCAGCAAAACTACATTCATTTATAGTACCATAATTCTGATGATTCAAACCAATCACTACTTCAGATATCCGTGAGAAATTGAAATATACAAGGAGCGTCAAAAAAAAGTAAGGAATTTTAAAGCTGTATTCCTCGAGCAGATTTTCACAAATTTCTCTCTCTTTTTGCAGAGTGAAGTGAGGAAAGTTGGGATGTTATTATTATTATTAAGAGAGAAACTGGACCCACAGTACTGAGCATGCCGATGACAACTGAACAGAGGATAAGTGGGGTAGAATTCTTCTTTGATTGTAAGTCGGTGGTTGAGATTCAAATACGTTACCGTCTCCACTTCAACGTGCCAACCACGCTGACTGATAACACGATTCGCAGCACTGTTAAGAAGTTCAGAGACAAAGGGACAGTTCTAAATCAAAATAAAGGAACATTGGGGAGGCCCAGAACCCGTTCACCTGATTTAGCGAAAAGATTGATGAGACTGGGAACTGGATCACCAACGTGTGATTTACATACGAGGCTTATTTTCATCTGGATAGTGCAATGAAATCGAGAATTACAGGTTTTGGAGAATTGATTCTATTGAAGTTGCAGAGAAATCTCTCCACAGTGTGAAGTGCACAGCATAGTGCGCTCTGAGTGCGAACGTCTTTGAGTCACAGTCCAAGAAGAATTTACCACTTTTATCCTCTGTTCAGTTGTCAAAGGCATGTCGAGTTCTGCGTCCAAATTTTCTCTTGAGAATCTCCCAACTTTTCTCACTTCACCCTGCAAAAGAGGGAGAAATTCATAAAAACGTGCTCGAGGAACCCATCTTCAAATTTCCTCATATTCTTTTAACGTTTCATGTACATTGTTTGTTTGGGATGTTTAACCTCCTTCGCAACATCTAATCCAAACCACGTGTCGCTACATAATCTGGACGCAGAAGACGGCCCCCCCCCCCTACCAACCCAACTTCTACCCAGACCCAGTGTCGTTTAACTTCGTTTAATTTCGCTTACGACATTGGCCACTACGTAGCCCCTTCCCGTACATTATAAGTGTAAACTGTTTTAAGAACATCACATCTGAATTTTTTTAAATTATTTAAATATCACTAATTTTATAGCTGATTTGAATCACCATGTCGTCAGAAGTTTTTGCGCGCAATGATCATTGTAGGGGTCACCAATTAACTTTCTTTGCGGTCCGCATAGGTGTTTCTGTAACTGTACCATGTTTAGCTATTTACGTTTTACTCCTATTTTTTCGAAGTTTACGTAATGTGGCCGACATTATTTTATCGAAATGAACTTGTACTTCAGTGTATTTTTAAACTACTATTTTAGGCCGTTATATAAATGCCTTGGCTTTTGTTTTCAATCTAAATATAGGAATATGTACCTAAATAATTATTTAGCAGGTGGTTTATATCCTGTCATTTGACTAATTCCCGGCGGTCCGCCTATTGGTGACCCGTGCTATACAGGAATGTACAGTATGCCGGTACCATAACAATAACGTAAAAGGGAAATAAAATAGTTTAAGTTCTAAAATGTAGTAGCTCTTATACCTTTAAGGGGTCATTCAAAAACCACGTGGTCCCTTTTCGGGTGGTTTTCAAACTCGTCCCTCAACCCCACTGTAGTCATTTGTGGCCAATAACTTAACCCCCCTTCAAAACCACGTGATCTTCTGATGTCACCCCCACCCCTACTTAATCTTATGTACAATGTTAGGTGCCATATTAGATTTCTTATATTATTGAGAGGTTATGAGGCAAATGAACAATTAAAAGGCATATCTTCTAAATAAACTGTACTAATTAATTGGTTGTTTCTTTAATTGAAAATAATATCTTGACTAATATATTATTACAGGGTGTACATAAAGTCAGGATCTATTTTTGTGAAGCACTTGGAAATTATATGGAATTCAATCATAAAATGATAAAGTGGTAACATTTATTAAATAATTAAGAGTAGGATTCGACGTGACGCCCATCGGTATCCCTGCACAGCTCAAATCGTTCCGCAGCATTTCTAAACACATTCTGGAGCATTTGCGGGGTTGTTATCTGCAGCAGTTCGTATACGTAAGTTTTCAAGACTCGTAATCTTCGTCTGATAGACGTGCGATTTGAAAAGCCCCATGCAAAGAAATCTAAAGGGGTTAAATCTAGTGATCTCGCTGGCCAAGTTCTGTTGCTTCCGCGTCCGATCCAGCGATTTGGAAAACGTCCATTTAGATAATCCTGAACAATTTTGGCATAGTGACAAGGAACACCATCATGTTGATAGACGATGGTACTAACAATCCTATCCCCAATCAGCTGAGGTTCAAGGAATTGCTGCAACATGTCCAGATAAATAAGCCCCGTAACTGTAGCTTCAGCAAAGAAAAAAGGACCATAAACCTTAGATTTTGTTAAACCCATCCAGACATTAACTTTAGTGAGTCTCTCTCCCAATTTTGGACGAAATCATTCGGTCTTTCATCTGCCCAAATTCGACAGTTATGGCGATTAAATTATCACTCCAGATTTGTTCTACGAGATCAGCACACACAGCACTTCGTCGAGGGAAATCTTCCTCATGTAAATCATGTAAAACCTGCAAATGATAGCTTTTCTTCCGCAAATTAACTTTCAGAATTTTGTGCACAGATGACGTCGGGAGGCCGAGTCTGTGTGATGCAGCACGAACGGACGTACGTGGCTCCTCATTGATAATTCCGCGTACTGCATTCACTGTAAGATCTGACATACACGGTCGTCCTGATCTTGCTTCATCATTTACAGATCCCGTTCGTTTAAATTTGTTCACCAATTTTCGTATTGTCTTGTCTATTGGCCCCGGCTTATGAAATCTCCTTCTAAACTTCTCTCTGATGTCATTGTATTTCTTTCCCTCGATTCGCCAAATTACTATTGCCACACGCTCTTCTATATTCATTCTAAGGGCTTCTGAAAAGAAAAATAGAAAAAAATAATTATTTCACAAAAATAGATCCTGACTTTATGTACACCCTGTATTATAAACGGGATATTTTAATGCTTAGTATTGGCCACGTGGCTAAACGTCAAGACCCCCTCCCCCATGCGACTCTTGGTGGTCAAATAAGGAACCCTCCCCCCCCTTAAGGACCACGTGTTTTTTGAATGGCCCCTAATTATTAACAATGTATGAGAGTTACTTCATGTTCATTTCCTATTTGACCAATTAAAAGTGCCCAATAAATAATTAATTACTTTTATTCATGCGAGCTGTTGCGACATTCAAACCCTTATTTCAGTTATATTTATAAAATAATCTATACCAGGCGTGGGCAACCCTTGGCACGCCAACGACTTTTTTCCGGCACGCGATTCCCCGGGCTCACCTTAAAAAAAATTAAAATAAATAAATATCCAAATTCTTCGCCGAGTTTTATATTTTAACTTAATGTTTTCTGCTAAAAAATGGTAAAGATTAACTTTTGCATCAAAGATTTGACGATTTTGGCACGCTCACTTAAAAAGGTTGCCCACCCCTGATCTATACTATAATAAGAGAGCTGTCCGTCTGTCCGTCACACTTTCAGAAATTGTGAGAAAAAATTTAGAAAAAAATTCAGAAATTGTATTACGGGCGGCAATGTGAAGCTCAAGATTTTCATGACTGTTCTTTTCTGTAGTTTAGCCCGTCTGTTTGTGAAATTTATCCCGGGCAGTAATGGGGAATGGTGGGGGTGGGGGTAATGGGGGAGGGGGTTAGCCCCCAAGTTGCATGAATGGGGGTGAGGAGGTTTTGGGAGATACCAGATTCAGAAATGTTGACACAATGTGAAGCTCAAAATTTTCACGGCTGCGTTCTTTTCTGTAGTTTAGTCTGTCTAACCGTCAGCGAAGCGACGGGAACTGTACTAGTAATAAAATAATAATGAAAATTCTCTTTTACTGATAAGTCTTAATATCTAGTCGACGACCCACTCTCGCATTTATAATGTGTAATTTCATACAAAAATATTTTAAACTTAAATTTTTAAGCCAATGAGACCTTAACATTTATTTCAAGCTCACGAGCCACTGAGATATTGAGTGCAACTTCACAAATTTGATATCGTTGGCTTTGGATTCAAACCTCAAAATTTTGATGGTTGTGGCATTTCTATAAAATTATAGTCTCACTAACTTTTCCTCGATTTCACAAGATTATGAAACTTTGTACAAGAGTCGTCTATCTTTGAAAAGAATCTTATCCATTATTCAACGCAGTAACTTAATTGGTTCAGATTATGTTGGTGGTATCTTTGCCGTTATACCTGACAACTTGGATATTAACCTGAAAGTACTTTCAGGACCTTGAACAATGTTTCTCCTTCAAATTAAGCTTAAAGTAGAAATTTAAAATAATTTTCTTTGGTACATTAGCGATCCATTCCGGCAATCTACCTTTATTTAAAATTTAGGGTAAACCAACCAATTCTGAATACATTCGTCCTTCGTAATCATCCTGAACACATGGAGGAAAATGCGACCCAAGAACTTTTTTCAGGGACTTTCTCCTCCATAAGGCCAAAGGTTTTCTGACCGAGGGAACCTAAAGTTTTACGTGGAACCAGAACCATCGATGGGTGCAACATCATCTGAAAGCAACGGACGGTCTCCCGTCCTACTACTAACAGACCAGTGACGTAGCTAGAATGGGGGTCGGGAGGGGCGATCGTCCCCCCACCAAGTCTCAGAAAGGATTTTGTCGGAAAATTTCTCCCTCTGTCGGAAAATTTGATGCGTGAGTGCGTCTGTCGTTTTTTGTGTGACCATAAATTCCTTCCACATTCAGGCACGTCGCCAGGTCTATAATCATAGGGGGCAATTCATAGATGTAGCCGGGCAGGATAATCTGTTTACAGGCTTCGAATCAGATTTACCAAATTTTATAAAGAAAAGCATATTTTACTTCCGTTTTTAATTATCTAGGTAAATTTTTGTATAAACTTACAATAGGAAGAAGCTTGGACACCAAATGAAAACCGAAAGCTGTGGATTTCTTTTGATTATTTTAATCAATATTATGACGACAAATTTTGGGGTTTAGTTTCAGATCAAACTAACATTTATGGGATGGAACGTTTCAGAATAAGTATTTCTTATAATGTAAATAAATAAAAAAAAACTCATTTATTATTTTCCAAATCAATAGGAACGACCAAAAAATTTTTTTTTCAAAATTATTTTTTCACTCAGGAATGATGAGGATATATTAAGGCAGAAAAAAAATCAAATACCATGGACTTGTATTTCAATTACTCTGCTTTCACTCAAAAACTTCCTTAATTTAATTTTCTTTATTTACTAGCATCACAGAACCCTTTTCTATTTGTTCTGATACAATGGGGTTTCATAACTCACCTATTTTAGACGATACAAATGAAAAGGCACAGGATAATGGCACGAGTTTAATTAAATTTCGAACTCACTACTCAGAATGTCGAGCACGTTATGTACAATAACTATCGATACCGCCACGAGGTTGCAGCACCAATGCGGCGCCAGATTCAAAATAATGTTTATGCCAACTTCTTGTGAGACCGTATTTTTCCCTCAACTCCTAACGTTAGGTACAAGTGTGGAGAGAGAGAGAAGAGAGAAGAGAAAAAGAGAAGAGAGAAGAGAGAAAAGAGAAGAGAAGAGAAGAGAGAGAGAGAGAGAGAGAGAGAGAGGAGAGAGAGAAGAGAGAGAGAGAGAGAAGAGAAGAGTTACAAGGAGTTACAAGGAAAAGAAGTACCTCAAAAGGCCTTGCGGCCCATACCGAGGAGGTACCAATGGCAACGGGTGCCAGGGAAAATTTTCTACACACTCAAATAGTGTGCAAGATTTGGTCTAACCTTTTCTTGAACTGATCCACAGAGGAACTGTTCACAACTTCCGAAGGTAACCTGTTCCATGTGTCACAGATCTTATACGTAAAGTAATTCCCACACACACTAGTCCTAAACCTTTTCAAATCCAACTTCCAACCATTGTTACGAGTTGGGTTATCATTTAAACTAAACATACTTCTAAAATCGACATCGTTGAAACCGCGTAAGAGCTTGAAAACCTCGATCAGTTGACCGCGCAGCCTCCCAGTTTCAAGCGAAAACAAGTTCAGGGCGCGTAACCGTCGATTGTAACCCATATGCCTAACGGAAGGGATTAACTTTGTGGCCCTCGCCTGCACTCGCTCCAGCCTCTCAAATCTTTCCTGAGGGTGTGGCGACCAGAACTGCACAGCATACTCCAGGTGCGGCCAAGGGAATTGTACAGTGAGAGCACAATCTCCTTGTTCCGAAACTGAAATTGCCTCCTGATATAACCCAATAGTTTCTGGGCTTTCTTTTCCACCTCTACACACTGTTTTATAAACTTAAGGTCGCTGCTAATTAGCACACCCAAGTCCTTTTCTAAATCAGTCACCTTGATATTACTCCCCAACATCGAGTAGTCCGACTTGGGATTGGCGTAGCCAATGTGCATCACTTTGCATTTACCCAAGTTAAACGGCATTTGCCATTTTTCGGACCACTCTCTTATCCTACCTAGGTCCGCACGCAGTTCCTCGATCGCTTCGGGCGTCCCAACATTGGCCCCAAGCTTGGTGTCATCAGCGAATTTGGCGATCCGACTGACGATGCTACCGTCGATATCATTTATGTAAATGATAAACAACAGTGGCCCCAAAACGGAACCCTGAGGAACCCCACTAGTGACCGAGGCCCAACCCGAACTAGCCCCTTTAATTACAACCCTCTGCCGCCTATTCCTCAGCCAGTTTTCAATCCACCTACCTATTTCACCACCGATACCCAGCGCGCACACTTTTGCCATTAGCCGGCGGTGTCAATCGCCCTACTCTTATCATACTCACTCAACATGACGTGGAAAAACTCGAGCAAGTTGGTGAGACACGACCTATGCCGTCTAAACCCATGTTGGGAGTCCCGAAGCAGCTTGTAGGAATCCAAATGGTCAACGATCCTATCAGCTATTATCCCTTCTAATAAAATATAATTTACCTACAACTGAAGTGAGACTAATGGGACGATAGTTCCCTGGACTTTCGTGATCCCCTTTCTTAAAGATAGGGGTCACGTTGGCTTCCCTCCAGTCACCAGGCACCTGGCCCATCTCCAACGATTTGTTGAAGACTGTAGCCAGGTGGGGAGCCACCTGGTCGCGCACTTCTCGCAACACTGGGGAGAAACTGGTCTGGCCCAGGAGCCTTACACGCACTCAGTTTGTCTATTCTATCGGCGATGACTGTCGCGGTACATCGAACACTATCCAGGCCAGCACCTTCGTGCCTCACGCCTGGCTCGGGGATGACGCGGGTATCCTCCCTGGTGAACACTCCCGCAAAGTACTCATTAAGCACATTACCGATGTCCGCAGAACGCCGCTTCGGTCCTTTAGTGGACCTATCATGCTTCTAATGGGCTTTCGACTATTAACATAACTGAAGAACTCCTTAGGGTTCCCCTTGCAGAGGCTTGCCACCCGTAGTTCTTCGTTACGTTTCGTTAGTCTAACCTTTGCCTTCACTTCCCTACACAGGCGGACATACGCTTCAGTGTTCTCGTGGGAACGATTGGCCTTCGCCCTCCTATACGCTACTTTCCTATTTCGGATAGCCAAAGCGATGTCACGATTGAACCACTTAGGCTGCGTTGAAGCAGGTGTGACCGGTTTTGAGGGTATGGCAGCAGACTGCAGCACCATAAACTCGTCCCAGAATGCACTCCACACCCGCTCAACATCGCCGCCGACCTCTAACCCCATCTCACCTACGCTATCCCTGAGGCTAACAAAGTCTGCCCGCCGGAGATCGAGCTTACTGCCTCTCGAGTTACTACGCTTCACCCGAGGGACGCGCACACGGAAAATAATCAGACCGTGATCACTCCCGCCCAACGATTCGTCAACGGTGAGGCCAGTGACGAGGTTGTCTTCGGTCGTGAATACTAAGTCTAGAACTCTTTCGCCTCGTGTAGGCTCGTTGACCCACTGAGTGAGGAAGTTCTCATCAGCAAAGACAACTAGCCTCCTCCCTTCAGCATCAGCAGTCCTGTCTTCCCACTTTATGCCGCGACAGTTGAAGTCTCCTAAAACTACACACACCCTATCACCTAGCAGGCTACTGAGTTCGGTGTACAGGGCTGTATCCTCCCCACATTCAGATCGACACCAAGCAGCTCCCGTTCCGATCGGAACTGGCAGTCAACCGGACTCAACGTGTCCCTGACGTATATTAGTACCCCACCCCCCTCCCCACGGGTGCGGTCTTTGCGAAACATTCTATACCCGGGAATTTCGAACTCCCCAACGTAGTCCCTACGATCAGTATGAATCCAGGACTCGGTGATAGCAACGATATCGTGGTATTCTGATGCTAAGAGCGCCCGTAGCTCACAAAACTTGTTCCTAATTGACCTAGCATTAAAAAGCATTGCACGGAGGGAGCCTTCCCTATTCTGACCGCCCCCTAGCACGACCCGTTTCCCGAACAGCCAGGGCTGTCGGGAGTTGAAGAGCCCCTCACTAACGAGGGGGCAACTTCCGCAGGAGACTGAGCCCCCTCCAACGTAGGAGGAGGGTCACCCACCTGTACTTCGACGCACCCTTCAGTTGAAGGTACGTCCGCCACCGGCTCATCCTCATCTCTTCCCGGACTCGACCTCACCATTCTGTATAGGTGCCGGTCGAGCAGCGCGCCTAGCACACCTTTACCCTTGTTATTGAGGTGGACACCATCCCTCTGGTAAAGGTCCCACCTACCCGAAAATGCATCGAAGGGTCAATAAACTTCACGCCCAGCGGAACGCACAAGTCTTGTACCCTCTCATTGATGCCAATGACCTTACTGAGCGCGTGGTCACGGGCATTCATTCGCGGTAAAATACCCATTAACATTCCCCTGTCTGTCTTCAGTTTTAGATCATCCGCAAGAGACATGATCTCGGTGGTGATCCCTTCGGTAAGACCTACCCCACCCCCTTTGAGGAACAGGTCATTGCCACCAGCGTGGACAACGATCGCAGTCCTCCGACTAGCCACGCGCACCTTCTCTACCTCCTTCCTTAAGTGCGCCGTTCCCGCCCAGGTAAGCACCTTACCTTCCTCCCATCCCGGTTTGCAGAAGCAAAGTACTTCTCCTGGCTCCTGATCTGCGAGTCCCCAATCAAAACGGTGTCTTCCTCCTTCGAGCACAGGAGACTAAAGCGGTTAGAGGTCTTGACAGGGGCAACTGGGGTCTCAGGCTTCGGCTTCGCAGCCTTCTTGCCCGAGACCTTTCGAAACCCGTCGCCACCCATACACGCAGTTACACCACCCGACCCACCCCGACTGTAGCTACATCCTTCGGTTTCTTTGGGCCATCAGTAGGCCCCTTCCCACCCTTTTTCTTCATTGGCCCCTTCCCACCCTTCTCTATCAGCCCCTTCTTGCGCCCTCCCTTTGTTCTAGATACTTAATCTTACAGTTTAAATCTGCTGGTGTGTTTTTAATTTGATCTTGTCCACTGGGTTGGATTTCCAGTGCTACGACCCTAGCTTCAAGCTTTTTACTAATTCCTTTAGCTCTTTAACTTCCTTTTCGTGGTTGTCTCTAAGTTTACAAAACAAACATACACTAAGGGATGTGATATCGCTGATACTACCCTCAGGGAATCAACGCACCAATGATTAACTTTACATTTAAAGCATTCTGTTTTCAATTTAGCTGGCCCTGCCATATTCTCTCTTTTTTATTTTTTTTTCTGAATACTCTGAATAAGATAAAGCGTTCTAGCAATGAAAACTATCCAAAAACGTTCTGACCAGTATATAAAAAAGGGAGGGGGGGGGGGTGAATTCATCCTGCGCGTAGACGCATCCACCTATTTGCAAGTGACGTTCATCCCTTCCAGAAGACTACACCTCTCCTGCTGCCGCACCGACCAAAGGTCTCCCCAGGGCCGGACAGTCCCAAACGTGTCGCAGCTACCAACTGACAAACACTCGCGACGCAGGCGTCACGGATTTTCCGCCAGGAGCGACAGCGAGATGCAGCCCCTTACTAAGTCTTACTAGTCACTCACAAGCGGCCAGACTCTTAGAATCCAGTGTTCAAGGGATATCCCACCAGACCCAGAGGCTACGCCCGAGACTTTACACTGGCCTGGCAGCCAGCTGGGCAGTAAAGCTCTCTCACCTCAGAGCAGTACAGCCAAGCACCATCAATTGGTCACCAAAGAACGGTCGCAGGGGGCTGGTCAGGCCATTACGCGTTAGGAATGGGCTTAACGGGGCACTAGCACACTCCATTCATCGCGCCCCTACGCCTGGGACCCCTCCATCCCAGTCTCTCACAACCTACGAGCGTTAAATGGTGTTATTTATAGAGGTTCCAAAGCCTCCCTTCCCACGCATGAGGTAGCAGTAGGGTCCTAATAGTAAAAGAAGAGAGAAAAAAAAAAAAAAAAAAAAAAAACTTTTTTTTATTATTTTTTATTGCAGTCAGAGGAGAACAACCTTAACGTAAGCTAAAAGGACAGAGTAGGGATGGGATGGGGTCCTAGTAACCCACGGGACGGGATTGTGCAAAATACTTCACCCGCCCTCCCGAAAGAGAGAGAGAACCTAAAGGAACTGGCAACCAGTTCCTCTAGAATCCCACGACTCGGGACTGGAGGGCTGTCACACCCCAAGTATAAAGTTTACTACATCCAGGAGAGAGAGAGAGAGAGAAGAGAGAGAGAGAGTTACAAGGAGTTACAAGGAAAAGAAGTACCTCAAAAGGCCTTGCGGCCCATACCGAGGAGGTACCAATGGCAACGGGTGCCGGGAAAATTTTGTAAAAGTTTATTTTTCTTTCACTATCCTATCCTAGCAGTAGTAGAAAACTGGATAGAAAAGTAGAAGGCTCTCTCCCCACCCTCCGCTCCCTCCCTGCCAGAGGCAGGTACGGAAAAAGGTTGAAGAAAATACCTTGACCCTGGAAAAGTAGCCAAGGAAATTTACAGGAAAGTGGAGAATATATAAATAGCTCTATATTTAGCTTGCTCACAGAGACCGAGCAAGCGAACTCCTGCAGAGTTTTCTGAGGTTTTAATCTTAAACTATGAGTGTTTCAGTACTTTGTCTAGCCTATTTTTAAACAGATTTACACTTGACTGGAAACAACCTCTGAGGGAAGTTGGTTCCAGATATTAACTATTTTATAGGAAAAGAAATTTCCGCAGACTGAGGTCCTAAATGCCTTTACACACTCAAATAGTGTGCAAGATTTCGTCTAACCTTTTCTTGAACTGATCCACAGAGGAACTGTTCACAACTTCCGAAGGTAACCTGTTCCATGTGTCACAGATCTTATATGTAACGTAATTCCCACACACACTAGTCCTAAACCGTTTCAAATCCAACTTCCAACCATTGTTGCGAGTTGGGTTATCATTTAAACTAAACATACTTCTAAAATCGACATCGTTGAAACCGCGTAAGAGCTTGAAAACCTCGATCAGTTGACCGCGCAGCCTCCCAGTTTCAAGCGAAAACAAGTTCAGGGCGCGTAACCGTCGATTGTAACCCATATGCCTAACGGAAGATTAACTTTGTGGCCCTCGCCTGCACTCGCTCCAGCCTCTCAATATCTTTCCTGAGGGTGGGCGACCAGAACTGCACAGCATACTCCAGGTGCGGCCAAGGGAATTGTACAGTGAGAGCACAATCTCCTTGTTCCGAAACTGAAATTGCCTCCTGATATAACCCAATAGTTTCTGGGCTTTCTTTTCCACCTCTACACACTGTTTTATAAACTTAAGGTCGCTGCTAATTAGCACACCAAGTCCTTTTCTAAATCAGTCACCTATGTATTACTCCCCAACATCGAGTAGTCCGACTTGGGATTGGCGTAGCCAATGTGCATCACTTTGCATTTACCCAAGTTAAACGGCATTTGCCATTTTTCGGACCACTCTCTTATCCTACCTAGGTCCGCACGCAGTTCCTCGATCGCTTCGGGCGTCCCAACATTGGCCCCAAGCTTGGTGTCATCAGCGAATTTGGCGATCCGACTGACGATGCTACGTCGATATCATTTATGTAAATGATAAACAACAGTGGCCCCAAAACGGAACCCTGAGGAACCCCACTAGTGACCGAGGCCCAACCCGAACTAGCCCCTTTAATTACAACCCTCTGCCGCCTATTCCTCAGCCAGTTTTCAATCCACCTACCTATTTCACCACCGATACCAGCGCGCACACTTTTGCCATTAGCCGGCGGTGTCAATCGCCCTACTCTTATCATACTCACTCAACATGACGTGGAAAAAACTCGAGCAAGTTGGTGGACACGACCTATGCCGTCTAAACCCATGTTGGGAGTCCCGAAGCAGCTTGTAGGAATCCAAATGGTCAACGATCCTATCAGCTATTATCCCTTCTAATAAAATATAATTTACCTACAACTGAAGTGAGGACTAATGGGACGATAGTTCCCTGGACTTTCGTGATCCCCTTTCTTAAAGATAGGGGTCACGTTGGCTTCCCTCCAGTCACCAGGCACCTGGCCCATCTCCAACGATTTGTTGAAGACTGTAGCCAGGTGGGGAGCCACCTGGTCGCGCACTTCTCGCAACACTGGGGAGAAACTGGTCTGGCCCAGGAGCCTTACACGCACTCAGTTTGTCTATTCTATCGGCGATGACTGTCGCGGTACATCGAACACTATCCAGGCCAGCACCTTCGTGCCTCACGCCTGGCTCGGGGATGACGCGGGTATCCTCCTGGTGAACACTCCCGCAAAAGTACTCATTAAGCACATTACCGATGTCCGCAGAACGCCGCTTCGGTCCTTTAGTGACCTATCATGCTTCTAATGGGCTTTCGACTATTAACATAACTGAAGAACTCCTTAGGGTTCCCCTTGCAGAGGCTTGCCACCCGTAGTTCTTCGTTACGTTTCGCTAGTCTAACCTTCGCCTTCATTTCCCTACACAGGCGGACATACGCTTCAGTGTTCTCGTGGGAACAATTGGCCTTCGCCCTCCTATACGCTACTTTCCTATTTCGGATAGCCAAAGCGATGTCACGATTGAACCACTTAGGCTGCGTTCAAGCAGGGTTGACCGGTTTTGAGGGTATGGCAGCAGACTGCAGCACCATAAACTCGTCCCAGAATACACTCCACACCCGCTCAACATCGTCGCCGACCTCTAACCCCATCTCACCTACGCTATCGCTGAGGCTAACAAAGTCCGCCAGCCGGAGATCGAGCTTACTGCCTCTCGAGTTACTACGCTTCACCCGATGGACGCGCGCACGGAACCTAATCAGACCGTGATCACTCCCGCCCAACGATTCGTCAACGGTGAGGCCAGTGACGAGGTTGTCTTCGGTCGTGAATACTAAGTCTAGAACTCTTTCGCCTCGTGTAGGCTCGTTGACCCACTGAGTGAGGAAGTTCTCATCAGCAAAGACAACTAGCCTCCTCCTTCAGCATCATCAGTCCTGTCTTCCCACTTTATGCCGCGACAGTTGAAGTCTCCTAAACTACACACACCCTATCACCTAGCAGGCTACTGAGTTCGGTGTACAGGGCTGTATCCTCCCCACATTCAGATCGACACCAAGCAGCTCCCGTTCCGATCGGAACTGGCAGTCAACCGGACTCAACGTGTCCCTGACGTATATTAGTACCCCACCCCCCTCCCCACGGGTGCGGTCTTTGCGAAACATTCTATACCCGGGAATTTCGAACTCCCCAACGTAGTCCCTACGATCAGTATGAATCCAGGACTCGGTGATAGCAACGATATCGTGGTATTCTGATGCTAAGAGCGCCCGTAGCTCACAAAACTTGTTCCTAATTGACCTAGCATTAAAAAAGCATTGCACGGAGGGAGCCTTCCCTATTCTGACCGCCCCCTAGCACGACCCGTTTCCCGAACAGCCAGGGCTGTCGGGAGTTGAAGAGCCCCTCACTAACGAGGGGGCAACTTCCGCAGGAGACTGAGCCCCCTCCAACGTAGGAGGAGGGTCACCCACCTGTACTTCGACGCACCCTTCAGTTGAAGGTACGTCCGCCACCGCTCATCCTCATCTCTTCCCGGACTCGACCTCACCATTCTGTATAGGTGCCGGTCGAGCAGCGCGCCTAGCACACCTTTACCCTTGTTATTGAGGTGGACACCATCCCTCTGGTAAAGGTCCCACTACCCGAAAATGCATCGAAGGGTCAATAAACTTCACGCCCAGCGGAACGCACAAGTCTTGTACCCTCTCATTGATGCCAATGACCTTACTGAGCGCGTGGTCACGGGCATTCATTCGCGGTAAAATACCCATTAACATTCCCCTGTCTGTCTTCAGTTTTAGATCATCCGCAAGAGACATGATCTCGGTGGTGATCCCTTCGGTAAGACCTACCCCACCCCCTTTGAGGAACAGGTCATTGCCACCAGCGTGGACAACGATCGCAGTCCTCCGACTAGCCACGCGCACCTTCTCTACCTCCTTCCTTAAGTGCGCCGTTCCCGCCCAGGTAAGCACCTTACCTTCCTCCCATCCCGGTTTGCAGAAGCAAAGTACTTCTCCTGGCTCCTGATCTGCGAGTCCCCAATCAAAACGGTGTCTTCCTCCTTCGAGCACAGGAGACTAAAGCGGTTAGAGGTCTTGACAGGGGCAACTGGGGTCTCAGGCTTCGGCTTCGCAGCCTTCTTGCCCGAGACCTTTCGAAACCCGTCGCCACCCATACACGCAGTTACACCACCCGACCCACCCCGACTGGTAGCTACATCCTTCGGTTTCTTTGGGCCATCAGTAGGCCCCTTCCCACCCTTTTTCTTCATTGGCCCCTTCCCACCCTTCTCTATCAGCCCTTCTTTGCGCCCTCCCTTTGTTCTAGATACTTAATCTTACAGTTTAAATCTGCTGGTGTGTTTTTAATTTGATCTTGTCCACTGGGTTGGATTTCCAGTGCTACGACCCTAGCTTCAAGCTTTTTTACTAATTCCTTTAGCTCTTTAACTTCCTTTTCGTGGTTGTCTCTAAGTTTACAAAACAAACATACACTAAGGGATGTGATATCGCTGATACTACCCTCAGGGAAGTCAACGCACCAATGATTAACTTTACATTTAAAGCATTCTGTTTTCAATTTAGCTGGCCCTGCCATATTCTCTCTTTTTTATTTTTTTTTCTGAATACTCTGAATAAGATAAAGCGTTCTAACAATGAAAACTATCCAAAACGTTCTGACCAGTATATAAAAAAGGGAGGGGGGGGGTGAATTCATCCTGCGCGTAGACGCATCCACCTATTTGCAAGTGACGTTCATCCCTTCCAGAAGACTACACCTCTCCTGCTGCCGCACCGACAAAGGTCTCCCCAGGGCCGGACAGTCCCAAACGTGTCGCAGCTACCAACTGACAAACACTCGCGACGCAGGCGTCACGGATTTTTCCGCCAGGAGCGACAGCGAGATGCAGCCCCTTACTAAGTCTTACTAGTCACTCACAAGCGGCCAGACTCTTAGAATCCAGTGTTCAAGGGATATCCCACCAGACCCAGAGGCTACGCCCGAGACTTTACACTGGCCTGGCAGCCAGCTGGGCAGTAAAGCTCTCTCACCTCAGAGCAGTACAGCCAAGCACCATCAATTGGTCACCAAAGAACGGTCGCAGGGGGCTGGTCAGGCCATTACGCGTTAGGAATGGGCTTAACGGGGCACTAGCCACACTCCATTCATCGCGCCCCTACGCCTGGGACCCCTCCATCCCAGTCTCTCACAACCTACGAGCGTTAAATGGTGTTATTTATAGAGGTTCCAAAGCCTCCCTTCCCACGCATGAGGTAGCAGTAGGGTCCTAATAGTAAAAGAAGAGAGAAAAAAAAAAAAAAAAAAACTTTTTTTTATTATTTTTATTGCAGTCAGAGAGAACAACCTTAACGTAAGCTAAAAGGACAGAGTAGGGATGGGATGGGGTCCTAGTAACCCACGGGACGGGATTGTGCAAAATACTTCACCCGCCCTCCCGAAAGAGAGAGAACCTAAAGGAACTGGCAACCAGTTCCTCTAGAATCCCACGACTCGGGACTGGAGGGCTGTCACACCCCAAGTATAAAGTTTACTACATCCAGGAGAGAGAGAGAGAGAGAGAGAGAGAGAGAGTTACAAGGAGTTACAAGGAAAAGAAGTACCTCAAAAGGCCTTGCGGCCCATACCGAGGAGGTACCAATGGCAACGGGTGCCAGGGAAAATTTTGTAAAAGTTTATTTTTCTTTCAACTATCCTAGCAGTAGTAGAAAACTGGATAGAAAAGTAGAAGGCTCTCTCCCCACCCTCCGCTCCCTCCCTGCCAGAGGCAGGTACGGAAAAGGTTGAAGAAAATACCTTGACCCTGGAAAAGTAGCCAAGGAAATTTTACAGGAAAGTGGAGAATATATAAATAGCTCTATATTTAGCTTGCTCACAGAGACCGAGCAAGCGAACTCCTGCAGAGTTTTCTGAGGTTTTAATCTTAAACTATGAGTGTGTTCAGTACTTTGTCTAGCCTATTTTTAAACAGATTTACACTTTGACTGGAAACAACCTCTGAGGGAAGTTGGTTCCAGATATTAACTATTTTATAGGAAAAGAAATTTCCGCAGACTGAGGTCCTAAATGCCTTTACACACTCAAATAGTGTGCAAGATTTCGTCTAACCTTTTCTTGAACTGATCCACAGAGGAACTGTTCACAACTTCCGAAGGTAACCTGTTCCATGTGTCACAGATCTTATATGTAACGTAATTCCCACACACACTAGTCCTAAACCGTTTCAAATCCAACTTCCAACCATTGTTGCGAGTTGGGTTATCATTTAAACTAAACATACTACTAAAATCGACATCGTTGAACCCTCGTAAGAGCTTGAAAACCTTGATCAGTTGACTGCGCAGCCTCCGAGTTTCAAGCGAAAACAAGTTCAGGGCGCGTAACCGTCGATTGTAGCCCATATGCCTAACGGAAGGGATTAACTTTGTGGCCCTCGCCTGCACTCGCTCCAGCCTCTCAATATCTTTCCTGAGGGTGGGCGACCAGAACTGCACAGCATACTCCAGGTACGGCCGAACAAGGGAATTGTACAGTGAGAGCACAATCTCCTTGTTCCGAAACTGAAATTGCCTCCTGATATAACCCAATAGTTTCTGGGCTTTCTTTTCCACCTCTACACACTGTTTCGTAAACTTAAGGTCGCTGCCAATTAGCACACCCAAGTCCTTTTCTAAATCAGTCACCTCGATATTACTGCCCAACATCGAGTAGTCCGACTTGGGATTGGCGTAGCCAATGTGCATCACTTTGCATTTACCCAAGTTAAACGGCATTTGCCATTTTTCGGACCACTCTCCTATCCTACCTAGGTCCGCACGCAGTTCCTCGATCGCTTCGGGCGTCCCAACATTGGCCCCAAGCTTGGTGTCATCAGCGAATTTGGCGATCCGACTGACGATGCCACCGTCGATATCATTTATGTAAATGGTAAACAACAGTGGCCCCAAAACGGAACCCTGAGGAACCCCACTAGTGACCGAGGCCCAACCCGAACTAGCCCCTTTAATTACCACCCTCTGCCGCCTATTCCTCAGCCAGTTTTCAATCCACCTACCTATTTCCCCACCGATACCAGCGCGCGCACTTTCGCCATTAGCCGGCGGTGAGGTACCTTATCAAAGGCTTTCTGAAAGTGGAGATAAAGTATATCAATCGCCCTACTCTTATCGTACTCACTCAACATGACGTGGAAAAACTCGAGCAAGTTGGTGAGACACGACCGATGCCGTCTAAACCCATGTTGGGAGTCCCCAAGCAGCTTGTAGGAATCCAAATGGTCAACGATTCTATCAGCTATTATCCTTTCTAATAATTTACCTACAACTGAAGTGAGACTAATAGGACGATAGTTCCCTGGACTTTCGTGATCCCCTTTCTTAAAGAAAGGGGTCACGTTGGCCTCCCTCCAGTCACCAGGCACCTGGCCCATCACCAACGATTTGTTGAAGACTGTAGCCAGGTGGGGAGCCACCTGGTCGCGCACTTCTCGCAAAACACTGGGGAGAAACTGGTCTGGCCCAGGAGCCTTAAACGCGCTCAGTTTGTCTATTCTATGAGCAACGACTGTCGCGGTACATCTAACACTATCCAGGCCAGCACCTTCGTGCCTCACAGCTGGCTCGGGGATGACGCGGGTATCCTCCCTGGTGAACACTCCCGCAAAGTACTCATTAAGCACATTAGCGATGTCCGCGTCGGAGGTCCGCAGAACGCCGCTTCCGTCCTTTAAAGGACCTATCATGCTTCTAATGGGCTTTCTACTATTAACATAACTGAAGAACTCCTTAGGGTTCCCCTTGCAGAGGCTTGCCATCCGTAGTTCTTCGTTACGTTTCGCTAGCCTAACCTTCGCCTTCACTTCCCTACACAGGCGGACATACGCTTCAGTGTTCTCGTGGGAACGATTGGCCTTCGCCCTCCTATACGCTACTTTCCTATTTCGGATAGCCGAAGCGATGCCACGATTGAACCACTTAGGCTGCGTTGAAGCAGGGGTGACCGGTTTTGAGGGTATGACAGCAGACTGCAGCACCATAAACTCATCCCGGAATGCACTCCACACTCCCTCAACATCGCCGCCAACCCTAACCCCATCTCTGCAACGCTACCCCTGAGACTAACAAAGTTCGCCCGCCGGAGATCGAGCTTACTGCCTCTCGAGTTACTACGCTTCACCCGAGGGACGCACACACGGAACCTAATAAGACCGTGATCACTCCCGCCCAACGATTCGTCAACGGTGAGGCCAGTGACGAGGTTGTCTTCGGTCGTGAATACTAAGTCTAGAACGCTTTCGCCTCGTGTAGGCTCGTTGACCCACTGAGTGAGGAAGTTCTCATCAGCAAAGTCAACTAGCCTCCTCCCTTCAGCATCGGCAGTCCTGTTTTCCCACTTTATGCCGCGACAGTTGAAGTCTCCTAAAACTACACACACCCTATCCCCTAGCAGGCTACTGAGTTCGGTGTACAGGGCTGTATCGTCCTCGAGGAGGAGATGCGGAGGTCTGTACACCAAGATTAACCTATAGTTCGTCCCTCCCACGTTCAGATCGACGCCAAGCAGCTCCCGTTCCGACCGGAACTGGCAGTCAACCGGACTCAACGTGTCTCTGACGTATATTAGTACCCCACCCCCCTCCCCACGGGTGCGGTCTTTGCGAAACATTCTATACCCGGGAATTTCGAACTCCCCAACGTAGTCCCTACGATCATATGAATCCAGGACTCGGTGATAGCAACGATATCCTGGTATTCTGATGCTAAGAGCGCCCGTAGCTCGCAAAACTTGTTCCTAATTGACCTAGCATTAAAAAGCATTGCACGGAGGGAGCCTTCCCTATTCTGACCGCCCCCTAGCACGACCCGTTTCCCGAACAGCCAGGGCTGTCGGGAGTTGAAGAGCCCCTCACTAACGAGGGGGCAACTTCCGCAGGAGACTGAGCCCCCTCCAACGTAGGAGGAGGGTCACCCACCTGTACTTCGACGCACCCTTCAGTCGAAGGTATGTCCGCCACCGGCTCATCCTCATCTCTCCCCGGTGGGGGCCCATCATCTCTCCCCGGACTCGACCTCACCATTCTGTATAGGTGCCGGTCGAGCAGCGCGCCTAGCACACCTTTACCCTTGTTATTGAGGTGGACACCATCCCTCTGGTAAAGGTCCCACCCACCTACCCGAGAGAGAGAGAGAGAGAGAGAGAGAGAGAGAAATTTGAATTAGAAGAATTGTAAACCACAACCATAAACCATTCAGCTTTAGTTTTGATGATAGTTATTTGACTTGGGGGGTGGCAGTGCCCCCATTCACCCCCCGTGGAGATGGGCCTGCCCACACTTAGTACGTTTGGACACGTACGGTTCATATTATGTCTTGCCACAGTGACCTCCTCCTTCCCTCTCCGTTTGGAAGCCTAGTCCCGTACCCAGTGACTAGGTGTACCGTCCCTGTCTCTCCCTCCCCTGGGGCCTTACCCCACTAATTACGAGGGCGAGAAGTCAGTGGTCATTTGGAGCTTTTTTAAATAAATAGAAAAAGAAATCTAGCAGGTTTGGGTCACAATAACCAATCTAACGGATTTTAGAGGCCACTGTCTAGCGGGATTTCAGATTTCCAGTTGGCAACACTGCGCTTTTCACGGGAGGCGCCACCCCGCACTGCAGCAACAGTCTTTGCTTTAGTTGTTTGCTAACTGTCACTAGGCTCAGCCGCTCACTCGCTCAGAGCGTTTGTTCAGACAGCTTCCTTTCAGTTTGTGTGAAAGTTTTGCAAACTTGTAAAGTGAAGTTTTGTAACACTGCAGCAGTAGACAGTGTAGACTTTGAGTAAAATCTATGATGGTAGGCCAAAGCAAAATGAAATGACAAAAGGTAGAATGCAGGTGGCATCCACCTGCATTTTATTCCTCACCCACAGGTACATTGATTTATCATGGGTGTCAGCTATTAACAAAAAACGCCGTTCAAAGTCGATTTTTAAATTTTGGCCGTTCAAAGTCGATTTTTGAATTTTGGCCGGTCCACTAATACATTCACTGCACACAAGACAAATGAAAAGTTAAAAGCCTCTTGTTTTTCGGATATTTTGCTGTGCGTTCGTTGTGTAGAATCTGTTAAATTTTTGTGTGTTTTGTTTAGTGTTCTGTTCTGAAATTAGTTTTTATATTATGCAGTTTCAGTTTTAAATCGTTGAGTAACAATATACGATTAAATTAAGAAGTAGGCGTTCATTAAATGAATAAATATTCGCTTACAAATCTGTCATGTATGATGAAGCTACCAATCGCTTAAGCTAGGCTATGCCTTTTTCAAAAAGTTGCAAGGTAAGAGTGAGATTGGTTTATGTTATGTCAGGTGTTCCACTGACTGAGAGTACGACTGTCAGTGTTCCACTGACTGTTCTACAGTACATCGGGCCTAGTTGTGCAGTTTTTAGTTTCGAGTTAATCAGTTGTTAACGTTTTATTTAAGTTTCTTAGAAAAATTGTTAACTTTATTTCTCAGATTAATTAAATTAATTTTACGGTACTATCCTGTTATTTTCCCATCAAATTTGCTATAGCGCCAATATGCTCTAGCGCACATAACAGGATATAATTACTAGGGAAACGTTGCTTAAAATTAATCGAAACCTACTGGAAAATTATTGAATGCGCGGTTAGGTTAACTGTACCCCCTTGACGATTGGTTAGGTTAAGTCGTGATATTTTCTTTAAAACTAACGAAAATATCACGACACCCTAACCAATCGTCAAGGGCGTACAGTTGACCTAACCTGGAATTAACCTAACCGGGTATTCAATAATTTTCCCGTAGGTTTCGATAAATGTTTAGCAACTTTTACCTAATATCCTGTTATATGCGCTATCGCTTATAACATTGCTATAACAAATTTGGTGGAGAGATAACAGAATAGTTACATTGCAGTTTAGCACCCAACTGGCAGCGTTATTTGGTTAAGTAAACTTTAAATAGCTGTAACTTTTTATTATTTATTTGCAACAAATTTGGATCCTGTATTTCGAAAAAGCAGACAAAACTACAAAATGGGGTCACCAGTTGAGTGCTAAACTGTAATTTTACCCCAGGATAGTACCAATTTTACTTGTCTTTCAATGGATCTGGTCTCTTTAGCCCAACAGTACGTACGCGGGGCCTAGTTGTGCATTTTTTATTCTTGAGCTTAAAGACCTCGGCAAGTGTTTAGCAAGAATCATTTTTTTATGATATATATATATATATAAACTTTGGAAAGATTGTGTAATGTGTAAAATGCATGCGTGTTGTGAAGAATAGAGGGAAAAGTGTGTGTTTGAGAGCATGCTCGACTGTTCACAGGGTAGATGAGACAGAAAAAGATCAGCTAAGGACAACAGTGACAGGAGAAACGGGAGTGCCAGCACTCCCTGTCTCCTGCCTAACATCCGCCCCGGAGTACCTCCCTGGTCGATTGGTATTTTCAACCTCCTCCTATGGATGCTGTAAATAAGCTCGTACCGTGCCCTCCTTGGGTGAATATTCTGATTGGGTACGTGGTTTATTGACATGGATAACCTTGATAGGCCCCAGTGGCTTTCTCTTATCCATTCAATCTTTGTCTTTATGTATAAATAAATAGCCGATATGTACAATAATATTTTGGTGACTTCCGATTTTTCTTAATTTAATTAATATAATTAAAATATTAGAAGTACGACAAATGATGTAATAGGCTAATTGGTATTTTTTAAATATACTTATTATTTATCAGGGTATAAAATACTAACGTTTTAGTAATAAAAAATAATGCTTAGCTATGTTTGTTTGTTAGAAATATTTTAGGCTACTAATTCTAGATCAAGTAATTACTACTTATTTGAACTTACGTTGAAGTACATTTAGTACTTTTAATAAAACTGTAGATTATGTAACTGCAAGATGGATTGTTGTTCCTGAAGAGGAATAGACTAGATATAGCTTACTCAAATGTTGCCCTTTTGCAGCTGGAGCAGAAAGGACATTTTTAGTAAACTGAAACTAATTAAATGCTGCATGAGATCGACAATGGATGAAGATCGTTTATCTGTTCTTGCCCTGATTAGTATTGAGAGGGACCTAGCAGAAACCCTTGATTTCAACAAAGTTATCACGAGTTTTAGCAGAGTGAAGAAAAGAAAAATGTCACTGTAAATTACACCGGTCTGCATGAAAATCGATTTCTTTATTTTGAGTTGTGATTCTGAAGCAGTTCGCTGCGCTGAATTCAAAAGTGCTACCAGTTTTTTTTCTATCACCCACAGTTTTAAAGTTATTAGCAAAACAATTTTGGGGCGTTTTGTAATTTTTACTTTTTTTTATCTTTAATTTCGTTTTTTCATATTTTTCAGGTAGATAATTCTAACATTACGTCTTTAAAATTTTAATAATGGCTTCTAGAGGATGTACCCATAGTCCAGACGTATTTTGTTATATTTGTGGTCGGTATGTTGTTGTAAAACAAAGGACAAATGTAACAACCTTCATTAAGAGAGCTTATCATGCTTATTTTGGAATTAAATTAGGAGATCAAGACAAAAGTTGGGCTCCACACAAGGTTTGTCTTACGTGTGTTGCGGCACTAAGGAATTGGAGCAAAGGTAAAAAGAAAAGTTTGCCATTTGGGATCCCTATAGTATGGCGCGAGCCTAGAAACCATACCGACGACTGCTACTTCTGTTCTTGCAATGTTAAAGGTTATAATGCAAAGAATAAAGAGAGCCTTCAATACCCAAGTCTTCCATCTGCAATAAGGCCGGTACCCCATGGTCCAGAAGTTCCTATTCCCCGCCCACCCGAGAGTCTGGATCAATACAATTCAGATTCTGATTCAGCTCCAAATCCAGACAATGATTATGTTTATGAACAGCCAACAGCTGACCGAGATCCTAAACCATTAACCCAAGCCGAACTAAATGACTTAGTCAGGGATTTGAATCTGCCCTAGGACTCTGCAGAACTTTTGGGGTCTAGATTGCAGGAACAATTTATTGGCATCCGACACATATTTCGCTTGGTACAGAAATCGTGAGAAAGACTTCGTGCCTTTTTTCGAAGATGGTCCCTTGGTATTTTGCAAGGACATCACAGGATTAGTGTGCAAGCTAGGCATCGAATACCAAACCAGTGACTGGAGGTTGTTTATAGATTCCTCTAAAACCAGTCTAAAAGGAGTGTTACTGCACAACGGTAACAAATATGCATCAATCCCAGTGGCCCATTCTACTCATTTAAAAGAGACCTATGATAACATGAAACTGCTTCTGGAAAAAATTCAGTATCAAAATCAAAGATGGATATTGTGTGGGGATCTCAAAGTCCTTTGCATGTTACTTGGGCAGCAATCAGGATACACTAAGATGCCATGTTTCATCTGCGAATGGGATAGTCGAGCACGTGACCAGCACTGGAAGAGGAAAACTTGGCCTCCTAGAGAGAATCTTACCCCAGAATCAAAGAACATTTTACATGAACACCTAGTTGAACCAAATAAAATCCTCCTACCACCCTTGCACATTAAGTTAGGCTTGATGAAGCAGTATGTCAAAGCATTGAATAGAGAAGGCGAGTGTTTCAAGTACATTTGTTCAAAATATCCAAAGATTAGCTGCGAGAAAATAAAGGAAGGTGTTTTTATAGGTCCTCAGATTAGAAAGTTATTGACAGACGATCATTTCTTGAACACAATGACCAATAAAGAAAAAGAAGCATGGCTTGGTTTCAAAGATGTTGTTGAAAACTTCTTGGGAAACTACAAAAGCCAAAATTATGAGATTGGTGGAAAATATGCTTAAAAAGTTTTGCGCCTTAGGCTGCAACATGAGCCTGAAAGTTCACTTCTTATTTTCACATCTTGACCGTCTTCCCGAAAATCTCGGAGATGTCAGTGAGGAGCAAGGGGAACGATTTCACCAGAACATCAAAACCATGGAAAGAAGATATCAAGAAAGATGGCATACAAATATGATGGCGGATTACTGCTGGTGTCTGCAACGAGATCAGCCTAACGCACAGCATAAGAAAACATCAAAGAAGCACCGGTTTAGTCGTCATTAGTCAGATCTACCTTCGTAGTCTTAAGTCTTTGGAATAAGTCCTGAAATGTTTGCAAGTATAGAAGGTAAATATATTTTGTTTCTTTCAGTTATTTTTTTATTCTTTCATAAACAAGCAATATGCTTGTCCAAGAGCTAGGAGCTATTTAATTCTGCTTTAATTAGGTTTTACTCTATCACCTAAAGATTTCGTGCTACAAGGGGTGTTGTAATACCTCATCTGTCCCCAAATGTTAACCACCCATTGATGGGAGGGGAGAGAGTATTTTGCTGGGAACGGGACTGGTTGTTATATATATTTACCCTACATTATTATGTAAGCGTTACTGTAGTCTATAACAACAAAATTTATGGCTTAGCATGTGCAATCCAATGTTGGTCTCGATAAGATGGTTCACATTTGGGGATAAATGGGGGATTTATGACATACCCTGTAGTAAGAAAACCATACGTGATAGGGAAAAACTAACTATATTTTTGAGATCAGCGCACTCAAATTATATAGAATCACCAACTAGTTTGTAAAAATCGATCGACAAGTTTTCAAATGTGTACTGGTGCTATTATTCAGTTTCACTGGCCGACATAGTCAGTGCTCCAGACGTTGTTTGTTGTTGTTATTATGCATATATCATATATAAAAAAACAAGAAGATACATATTACTATTATCAGTAACCATTATGACAATAATGACATGATATAAATAAAACACTGAATCTGGAGCATAAATGATATTTTGAGATTTAATAATAATTTTTTTTAAAGAACCAATAAATATTTTCATGTGACATGACGGTAATTGAAATCAGACGAACAGCAGTTCATAAATTAGGGGTTGTTTACGAGCACTGTTATTATTATCCATTTTGTTTAACACTATCACTGAAATCTGTAACAGTACTAGTACCACTAGAGGGACTTAATTATGTACTTAATTATGATTATGGGTTCTTGTAATTTTAGACGAAGTCAGGTTTGTAAATTAACTAAATTTAATTGAGTTCAGAAGTTTAACTTTCTTATAAGTATTTAAATACATCTCAATTGTTCAAGCGTGGAAAGAGTCATTAATGGGCTAATGAAGACTAATTAGCTATTCCACTCATTTACTACTTGCAACTAAGTAGGTGCGAATTAGTTTCAAATATATTTATATTAGAATAGAATTACCAGAAAACAATATTTTTTTAAATGAAGTATCATAGAAAACGGTATTTATGGAAACAATTTTATTTAAACATTTATTACGGTCCCTAAAAATTACACTTTATTGACTGAATCAATGGCTAAAGGATTTTAAATGCGAATTAATTTTCGTAACGGTTCAGAATAGGGGCGCCACGTCAATTTTTGTTTTTTCCCACCAAAACATGCTAAAACCATTGGTTTCCTGTTTAGGATGAATGTGACCATCGCCATTACAGTAAATTATTGCTTGAAATGATTTCAGCCCCCCAACCCCTCCTACAATCTGGGGGGACCACCGTGGGAACCGGGGGTTTTGGGTGGGGGAACACAGCACAAGCAATAATTTACTGTAATAGCGATGGTCAGATTTATCCAAAACAACAGGAAACCAATGATTTTAGCATGTTTTGGAGGAAAAAACACAAAAATTGAGGTGGCCCCTATTCTGAACCGTTACCATAAAAAGTAACTAGGTTTAAATATAAAACCCTATACCGATCAATTTGTGATGCGTGATCTTTAGGGGGCTCCGCCCCGTACCCCCGAGACCTAAATTATACAAATGATGATGATGTAATAACATATTCATGTTAGGTTATGTTAGCGTAACAATTACCAAAAATACTAGCGTCACCGCACATCCGTCACGGACCGAAGCCATTTTCAAACTGAAGTGAATAAAGATAGTAGGGTTGCCAACTCAAAATTTCCTAGATTCATACCCAAGAAATACTAAAACGCACTGAAGTAGCTATATATATTTTTTTCATAATTTTCTAACTTCGTTTTTTTGTTTTTACTATGCGACACATGCAATCAACGTATTTTAATGAGAGAAACAACTTTATCTCTATGGTATTTTTCAAAATTTTGCTTAAGTGGCGCCCGTATTCTGAACCATTACCTTAATTTTGCCTAAATGTTACATAAATATTTAGACTAACTTTATTTTATTTGGTTAATATGCAGCAAATAGCCCCACCTCGAGTTCATAATTTTTTATGTTAGCATTCGGTAGTATACTGCAATAGAATAAATTTGTTGAAAGCCAGATCCCCCGGAATTCAAAATTAACGTATTGATTTTTTTTGTTTCGCGACCTGCCAGTCGGCATAATACATCCTCGCTCTCAGACAATTTTCTGGAAATGTGTGGACGACCAATCACGGTGCACCCTTTTTTAACCAATAGTAGGCTATTAATCACTCAAACACAACCAATTACAGACACGCCTTTGTGGTGCTTTGCACCACAGGATTATCTTTTATTAATGAAAATTGGCACAAATTGGCACGAATACCTTAGAACAGGGTTGAGTGAGGGAAGGAAATTCATTTAGAAGTGCTCAATAGCAGGTGAGCACTGTGGCAGAAAACTTGCCAATAATGATGATGGGTGTGAGGTAGGAGAACCAATTGCTGAAAGACGTGTGGCATTACACTGGTATGCATCAATTTTGCTGTCAAGGGTTTTGTAAGTGATTCTTATAGAGTTTTTCCTGCTGATTTCGAATCTGCAATCCGTTTTTCTCAATCAGCTCAGGTTATCCGGCTATGGCCTCATAAGTAAAATAAAATTTTTCGTGATTTTGTCAAAGCGGAATTGGAACAGTAACATCTATCATCACTTGTTTCACTTGTATAATATCCTTTTTTACTTTTCAGGCATATAGATAAAATATTTCATAATGAATAGAGCGTGTAAAAATGATCCCAATAGATTCTGCTACATATGTGGGACGGTTACCATGCCAAATAACCAGTCCCAAATCACTAAATTTGTGAAGACAATGTATAGAGCATACTTTGGAATTAAGCTAGGGGACCAGGACAAAAATTTCGCCCCTCATATGTGCTGCAAGACGTGCATTGAAAATTTGAGAAGATGGAGCAAAGGCAGAGCGAAATCTTTGCCTTCTGGAATTCCCATGATTTGGAGAGAAGGAAAGGATCACGTGACAGATTGCTATTTCTGCATGACAAACCTCCAAGGTGGGCTTATAAATTTATTTTTCTTAAATATTTTGAAATCCTCGTATGAAACTTGACATAATATTCACCATAATGTAATATTCACCATATATAGCATAATATTCACCATAATGGTAATCATACATTTACATATACATATTGTTATACAAGTTACCACAGGATTATCTTTTATTAATGAAAATTGGCACAAATTGGCACGAATACCTTAGAACAGGGTTGAGTGAGGGAAGGAAATTCATTTAGAAGTGCTCAATAGCAGGTGAGCACTGTGGCAGAAAACTTGCCAATAATGATGATGGGTGTGAGGTAGGAGAACCAATTGCTGAAAGACGTGTGGCATTACACTGGTATGCATCAATTTTGCTGTCAAGGATTTTGTAAGTGATTCTTATAGAGGTTTTCTTGCTGATTTCGAATCTGCAATCCGTTTTTCTCAATCAGCTCAGGTTATCCGGCTATGGCCTCATAAGTAAAATAAAATTTTTCGTGATTTTGTCAAAGCGGAATTGGAACAGTAACATCTATCATCACTTGTTTCACTTGTATAATATCCTTTTTTACTTTTCAGGCATATAGATAAAATATTTCATAATGAATAGAGCGTGTAAAAATGATCCCAATAGATTCTGCTACATATGTGGGACGGTTACCATGCCAAATAACCAGTCCCAAATCACTAAATTTGTGAAGACAATGTATAGAGCATACTTTGGAATTAAGCTAGGGGACCAGGACAAAAATTTCGCCCTCATATGTGCTGCAAGACGTGCATTGAAAATTTGAGAAGATGGAGCAAAGGCAGAGCGAAATCTTTGCCTTTTGGAATTCCCATGATTTGGAGAGAAGGAAAGGATCACGTGACAGATTGCTATTTCTGCATGACAAACCTCCAAGGTGGGCTTATAAATTTATTTTTCTTAAATATTTTGAAATCCTCGTATGAAACTTGACATAATATTCACCATAATGTAATATTCACCATATATAGCATAATATTCACCATAATGGTAATCATACATTTACATATACATATTGTTATACAAGTTACCACAGGATTATCTTTTATTAATGAAAATTGGCACAAATTGGCACGAATACCTTAGAACAGGGTTGAGTGAGGGAAGGAAATTCATTTAGAAGTGCTCAATAGCAGGTGAGCACTGTGGCAGAAAACTTGCCAATAATGATGATGGGTGTGAGGTAGGAGAACCAATTGCTGAAAGACGTGTGGCATTACACTGGTATGCATCAATTTTGCTGTCAAGGGTTTTGTAAGTGATTCTTATAGAGGTTTTCCTGCTGATTTCGAATCTGCAATCCGTTTTTCTCAATCAGCTCAGGTTATCCGGCTATGGCCTCATAAGTAAAATAGAATTTTTCGTGATTTTGTCAAAGCGGAATTGGAACAGTAACATCTATCATCACTTGTTTCACTTGTATAATATCCTTTTTTACTTTTCAGGCATATAGATAAAATATTTCATAATGAATAGAGCGTGTAAAAATGATCCCAATAGATTCTGCTACATATGTGGGACGGTTACCATTCCAAATAACCAGTCCCAAATCACTAAATTTGTGAAGACAATGTATAGAGCATACTTTGGAATTAAGCTAGGGGACCAGGACAAAAATTTCGCCCCTCATATGTGCTGCAAGACGTGCATTGAAAATTTGAGAAGATGGAGCAAAGGCAGAGCGAAATCTTTGCCTTTTGGAATTCCCATGATTTGGAGAGAAGGAAAGGATCACGTGACAGATTGCTATTTCTGCATGACAAACCTCCAAGGTGGGCTTATAAATTTATTTTTCTTAAATATTTTGAAATCCTCGTATGAAACTTGACATAATATTCACCATAATGTAATATTCACCATATATAGCATAATATTCACCATAATGGTAATCATACATTTACATATACATATTGTTATAGAAAATACATTTACACATACATATTGTTATACAAGTTACATTTACATATACAATGATTGTATATTTTCTTTCTTTTTCATTCATATTGTCCCCGAAGGGACAATATGAATGAAAAAGAAAGAAAATATACAGACTCCATCGACCTATTTCATATCTTACAGACCGCAGCCTTCCCTCACGAGCCGCCAATGTCTGAATGCTTCTTCTATTTCATATGCAAGTTTTATATCCAGGTTTCTGTGTTTCTATTTTCAGGAGTTAACAAGAAGCTTCAAATGAGCCGAGGCCTCTCAACCAGGCCAAACTTAATGATCTTACCAGGGATTTAGGACTTTCCAAATTAGCTGCCGAGATCTTGGGCTCACGACTTCGAGAGGACAACTTGCTGGCTCCGGGAACAACATTCTCCTGGTATAGGAAACGAGAGGAAGAATTCCGCAAGTTTTTTGCAGTGCACGAAAATACCTCTTCCTTAGTGTACTGCTGCAATGTTGAGGGGCTAATCGAATCCTTGGGCCTGCCATATAACGCATCAGAATGGAGGCTATTTATAGACTCGTCTAAACGAAGTTTGAAAGCAGTACTTCTCAACATTGGGAATAGGGTTGCATCAGTCCCTGTAGCACATTCCGTACAACTTACTGAGAGCTACGATAACATGAAAATTTTACGGATGCTCTCGTATACGACCAACATAACTGGAGGATCTGTGGAGATTTGAAGGTAATACTAATATCATAAGTAAACTATTGCTATTGACTATGTTGTTTTTCCAAAGGTTATTTGAGAGTGTATAAGAACACTTAACTTCCCCACAGAAGTGATACAGTCCAATGCATAGATTTTTTTATCTGATAGAACAAATTCTCTAAATATTTTCATTTTTTTTCAGATTGTGGCATTTGTATTGGAATGCAAGGGGGATACACGAAATACCCATGTTTCCTCTGCAAATGGGATAGCCGAGCGGATGAGAAGCACTATGCACAGCGTGAATGGGCATCCAGAGAGAATTTTGAACCTGGGTCGCATAATGTCGTTTCAGTGCCCCTTGTACCACCAACAAAAATTTTGCTCCCACCACTTCATATTAAGCTGGGCTTGATGAAAAATTTCATCAAATCAATGAATAAGGAGGGTTCAGCATTCCGATATCGAGAGAGTAAATTTCCTCATATATCTGATGCTAAACTAAATGCTTGGGTTTTTGATGGTCCTCAAATTCGAACTTTGATCAAGGATACTCAGTTCGAAAACGCAATGACTCCAACTGAGAAGAATGCCTGGCAGGCATTCAAATCAGTTGTCACTGATTTTCTTGGCAAACGTAGAAGTCCAGAATACGAGTCCGTTGTCGAAAATTTGATGGAAGCTTTCAAAGCTCATGGGTCGCGCATGTCCATAAAAATGCACTTTTTGTGGTCCCACTTGGACTATTTTCCTGAAAATTGCGGGGGATTATAGTGAGGAACAGGGTGAACGATTTCACCAAGATATCAAAATAATGGAAGAGAGGTACCAGAGAAACTGGGATATCAATATGCTGGCGGACTATTGCTGGTGTTTGAAGCGAGACGTGCCCGAAGAAAAACACAGACGGAAAGCCAAAAAAACTTCATTCCTTCCTCAATAAACTTTTTTCCATATTCATTGTATGAATGAAAGTATTTATTCACACAATGTTTTCATTTTTTACGAGTGTTCTTATAATATTACTCGTATCTACAGTGTTTAAGCTAAAAAAATCAATAAATTTGGGGATAAAATTGGACTTATAATAAGTGGCCAATAGAGAAAAAACCTGACCTGATTGAGGAAAACCAATGTCATTTTCGAATTCAGCATGGTCGAATTATATAATATGAGTTGAAAAAACCCTCACAGCAGACAAAAAAATTTCATATGCATACCAGTGTTATCAACTAATTGTGCTCTACGAACATCGACTAATAAATCATTTGCAGAAAGGAAATCAGAGCCTAACATTCGGGTATATACATCCGCGACAAGAAATATCCAGCGAAAAACACGCCAAAGTCCAAGAGAAACTGAAATAGAACGACGTCCACAAGTGTGAATAGATGAAGAATTAGCTGCACATAAAATGAAAGAGAAGGTCCGTGTGCACGGTCTGCGGCTGTCGCAGGAATAACACTGTATTGAGCTTCAGTGTCAATAAGAAATGCATAGCCTGAGAGTGGATCATGCAAGGTAAACGTTGGACAAGGTGGTGCAGCAGTTTGTGAATCATTAGTTTTTTGTCGAGGAAGGTTAGTATTGCTGTAGGAAGGAGTTTGTGTTGTTGTGTTTGGAGAATTTGTTGAGGGTATTAAATTAGCTGTGGTTGAATAAGTAGGTTGCGATTCTTTAACTTTACTTGCATAAGAGGTGTTGGTTTAACAGTGTTAAACGAGGTAGTTGAGTGCGTAGTAATAGGTTGAACATTATTTGTAGTAAAGGTTGGGTTGGTTGAGGTAGAGTAATACTTAGTTAAAATTGGGGTAGGATTAGATGGGGTAGTGGTAGGGTTAGTTGAAGTAAGGATAGGTTGAGAAGCTGTAGTGTCGGACGCCTGTGACACTAGCCTGGTTAATTTAAAGGAGGGTTAGGAATCCATGGACAAGGTACGATACAGCGCGTTGCACGTTCTCCAAACCTTTCATGATACCAGCAAGGAGGGATACGAGCAGTAGACTGAGGTAAGGAAGTAGGTTGAGAATGAAACTGAGGAGTGGGGATTGAGGATTGAGGAGGTAAGGCTAATAGATTTGGATTAGGAGCAACCAACTGACCTGTTTGTGGCGGCTGTGGTTGTAATAGAATGAGGCGTTGTCCAGCTTCGGGTTGGGGGCTCTATTTGGACCAGAGGGTGGTCCTCGGCTTGAAGAGCTTCTCTCTCGTTCCTTGTTGCTGGCTAGCTCTGTTCGGAGAGCTTCAAATTCTTCTTTTATTGTTTGTAAATTTTTTTCGGATAGCGTAATACTTTCCGCGGCCAGACTCTGAGTGTCGCTCAAACGATTTTACTAACAAACAAAAAGAATCCTTAAAAGTAAACTTAAATCTAGTCAAATTATGTATTAGATTAATTTTTATTTAGATTTTTGCTTTGGAATTAGATTATTTTCATGTAAATTTTTATTCACTAGATAAGGCACTTTAATTTTTATTTAGAAAAGGCACTTATACCTAATTATTTTTTTATTTAAATTTTTAATCACTACCGTAAATAATTATCACTAGATATTGCAGAATTAATTCACTTGAAGAAGAACACTTAATTTGTATTTAAATTTCTATTCATTGGATGCTTAAGAATTAAAATTAATCACTGGACATGTTTAACTGGACATTTAATTTGTATTTATTTATTTATTTATTTAGATTTAAAATATTTCATGCCTTGTTCATCCTCAACCAGACGCTCCTCTGAACTTAGCCACTGATGCTTCTGACGTTGCAGTGTCAGGAGTGCTCCAGCAGATTGTTTCAGGCGTTTGGGAACCTCTCGCATTCTTTTCACGCAAGCTCTCACCCTCACAAATGAGGTACAGCACTTTCGGTCGATAGTTGCTGGCGGTATACCTCTCCATCCGTCATTTCAGGCCATTCCTGGAAGGACGTGACTTCAGCATTTTTACGGATCATCGTCCGTTAATATTTGCTCTCCATTCTCAATCACTCTCATGCTCCTATTGAGAGAAGACACCTTGATTTTATTCTCCAATTTACTTCAGACATTCGGCACATTTCAGGTTCTTTGAATGTTGTGCTGGATGTTCTATCTCGCATCTCATCAATTTCTGATCCTGGACTCACACATCAACCTTTCAGAGATGGTTGAGGCTCAGTCCACAGATACAGAACTCCAAGCCCTTATTAATTTATCTACTTCGTTGCAATTCCGCTCTTTACCAGTTGAACCCAAGTCAGACTTGCAAATTTTGTGTGACGTCTCGACTGAGCATATTCGACCGTTGGTCCCACAAGGACTGTGAAGAGCTGTTTTTGCTAAACTTCATTCCCTTTCTCACCCGGGAATTAAAGCTACCCAAAAAATAATTGCGGCTAGATTTATCTGGCCAAGTATGAACAAAGATATCTGCAATTGGACTCGATCTTGCCTTCAATGTCAGCGTGCCAAAGTTCACCGACATACAAAGTCAGAATTCGGTACTTTTCCTTTGCCGAAGGCTCGTTTTGAGGCCATACATCTAGACATCGTCGGCCCCCTCTATTCTTCTCAAGGTTATACCTACCTTCTTACTGTTATTGATAGGTTTACAAGATGGCCAGAAGCTGTTCCTTCGACTTCTTGTACGGCTTCTGCAGTAGCTCACGCCTTTGTTTCGTGTTGGGTTTCCCGTTTTGGAATACCTGCTACCATTTGCACAGACAGAGGTGCTCAGTTTGAATCGGCCTTATGGAAGGAACTCATGCTCCTTCTTGGGACTGAACGCATCAGAACAACTAGCTATCACCCGCAATCAACTGGGGTGGTAGAACGCTTCCATCGTCAACTTAAAAGTTCCTTGCGAGCCACTGATCCGTCTATCACATGGGTGGACCGGCTACCCCTAATCCTCCTCCGAATTCGTACCGCTCTGAAGACTGATCTTGCATGCTCTGCAACAGAATTAGTTTACGGTACCACACTCCAGTTACCCGGAGAATTTTTCATACCTACATCCACTAACCCCACATGTGATCCTGCTTCTTATGTCAAGACATAGCGCTCTGTTATAAAGCAAATTCGTCCCACAGCACCTAGACTTCCACTTCGCAAACTACCTTTGTTTCCCCTGATTTGCAAACTTGCACACATGTTTTCTTGAGACATGATGCTCACCGCTACCCTCTTCACTGTCCCTATGATGGTCCCTTCCTTGTGCTAGACTGTAAACCTAAAACTTTCATCATTGACAAGGCAGGCAAGCGGGAAACCGTTTCTGTGGACAGCTTGAAACCAGCATACCTTGATTTTTCTCCTAAAAAGATCCTATTCCTCCTCCTTCCTCTGTACCTCCATCTTATAGACAGGTACAGCAACCTACCCTTCCTAAATCCTATGTACCGCCACCTGATCCAAGGGTACAACAATCTATCATCCCTCTTCCAATTCTCCTTCATTATCGCAACCGACTCTCTTTGGACCAACCAGTGGTCCCATTGCATAGGCACCAAGAATCCCCTCCCCCTGATGCCCCTACAGCACCATCCAAGCCTTCAGAACCAGTGCCGCAGGACATTGCAGTCCAAAATCAACCAATCCAACAAACAACGACTCGTTCTGGAAGAATTATTCGTAAGTCGGTGCGCTTCGATATTTAAGTGATTTTTTTTTTACCCCCGCCAACCATGCTTTTTGGGGGGCAGTACCTGTAGTGCTTTGCACTACAGGATTATCTTTTATTAATGAAAATTGGCACGAATGAAATATTTTAAATCTAAATAAATAAATAAATACAAATTAAATGTCCAGTGATTAATTTTAATTCTTTAGCATCCAATGAATAGAAATTTAAATAAAAATTAAGTGTTCTTCTTCAAGTGAATTAATTCTGAAATATCTAGTGATAATTATTTACGGTAGTGATTAAAAATTTAAATAAAAAAAATAATTAGGTATAATCGCCTTTTCTAAATAAAAATTAAAGTGCCTTATCTAGTGAATAAAAATTTACATGAAAATAATCTAATTCCAAAGCAAAAATCTAAATAAAAATTAATCTAATACATAATATGACTAGATTTAAGTTTACTTTTAAGGATTCTTTTTGTTTGTTAGTAAAATCGTTTGAGCGAAAAACGTATTGGCAACAATAAGAGACGCAAAGTTTTTCCGCCCATTATATACAAACAAATCACTCGAGCAAGCAAATTTTCTCCACGGTATGTTTCTTGTATTTCAAATGTCTTCATAATATTTATTTTTTCTATTGCATATCTGTATTAGGGTGGCCATTTCCAAATTTCCAAAAAGGAGGACACTGCGTATGTGGCCGTACGTTAACATATATATATAACTGAAAGAAATGAATATTCATTTTTACTCCTATTGAAATAGAATGCTAACCAAATTAACTTACTTCTCAAACTAAAGTCATTAGCCTACTCACCATGGACTGCCAGGTCTGGATGTCTATTTTTTGTATTTCTGCCCTTTACTTGCCATCTCCAAGAGTTTTCTGTTGGCCAGGAATTTTTTGTACATGGCTGTGCACTCTTCTGAGAAGTTGTTACAGAGTTGGAGCTCTGCTTTGACTGTGTCCACTTCCAGACGGTTTCTCTCGTTTCTCCATGCTGAAGTCATCATTGAAAAAACTCGTTCTGTGTGAGCATTTCTGTGTGAGCATTATTGCATGGAACGGAGAAGATATAAGCGCTCACCTTCTTCAGGTTTGTGAAAGGGACCTCAGATTTACTGAACAGCTTGAGATAACGTTCCTCACTGTGGCTATCTACCATCTCAGGAGTATGGATGATTGCCTCCACAATCCCATACTCTTCATATAATTCATCCATATCAATATCTTGAACGTTACAGGCCTTGACTCCATCAAAGTATTCTTCAAAAGGTATGGCACTTGTTAGACTCAATTTTGACACTTTATTATGAAAGCTGTTTTCAGAGAAGTCATACCTGTCACTTAAGTACTTTCTGGCCCTTTCATAGAAAACAATGAAGTCTGCTTCACATTTCTTAGATACGTCTGAAGTAAGCTGGCTAAGCTTAGTGTTCACTGCAAAGCCAAAGAAACGGTCCTTTACTCTTCTCTCAAGTTTGCCTTTCAGTTCAGCCATTAGCTCATATACTGAAATTAGGCTGAATGATTTGGCTTCTAGTGCTTCAATAGTGTCTGAGAACAATTTAAGAGTGTGACTAAGGAAGAGGAAATATATATCTAACAATTCACAGGCATTTCCTTCATCTCCGAAGCACTTCCACAGAACCTTGGGGCATTCCTCCTCACCTAAGCTCTGGAAATAACTTGTTAGGACTTTCCAGCACTTCAGTTTTCTGTCAATAGATGGCAAAAGAGACAGCCATCTAGTGACAACATGCCGCAACAGATTGCAATTATCAACCTCCACGAATTCACAGAATTCCTTCAACTGTGTTGCTCTGCTAGCTGAGGTGCTGAAATGGCTATACACCTTGAGCACAATAGTTTCGATATCAATTTCCAGCTTCCAGTTTTCCTGTAGCAAATCTTGTTGCATTGTGCAAAATATGAGCCAAACAGTTTGCAGCAATAATGTTCTTTTGAGCCAGTTTCAGTTTTTGATGAACACTGTTGTGTTTTCCATAGTTTACACTTGCATTGTCAGCGCTGTATGCAGACACTTTATTCAGATCTAGACCTGACATCTCTAGTTTAGACAGTAGCTGATTTGTTGTGTCCTCTGATGATTCATTGTTGTCGCTGTAAAAGTCAAGTAACACTTGTTGAACTCCCTCCTCAAAATGAAAGTATCTCAAAAGTATCGGGAAACACTTTGTTGCACCTTTATTTGAAGCATCAGTTGCTATTGAAAAGTGCAAGCCATGTTCTTTGATGTACTCTACATGATTTTGTACAGAATACGGTGCTAGAATATTTTCACACAGAGCTTTTGCTTTAGTTTTCCCACATGTTACACCTTTCACTATCGATGAGTCATTGTATATTTCTTTGTCAACTTTTACTCCACAATCAACACTTCTGTATGAATGATGATGCTTCACAGCATGATACACTTTACAAAGTTCTGCAGCCAAGATTTTGTCATCTTGAGATGATCGAGCTGGGGAGAAAAATGATGACAATGATGAAGTGCCAGCACTACGAGTGTTAAGTTTATGTTTATCTGTGGTAGCATGTGGCTCAATTGCAGTTTTTCCCTTACTGCCAATCTCCACGTCACAACGGCATAGTGTACAAAAAGCATGAAACTCATCTTTTCTACTTTTAGCAATGAAACCAAGTTCTTTGGCCCATTCAGGGTTAAATGAAGTCTTTCTTTTCGGCATTTCTTTAGGCCCTCGAAACAGCAACTAAACAATCAACCACTCTGCACCGCGGCCTTGGGCAGACTGACTGTCCGACTCGTAGTCATGAAATTGAAACAAATGCGGCTTATCAGCAGTGCAACACTGGCAGTGTTGCCAACTACATATAATAAAAATACGTTAACGGTTATTATGGCCTGCAGTACTCGCTATTTTAAGTGTACCTGAGGTAATTTATATAATTCTTTTTAGCCAGACCCCAGAAAGGAGGACAAATTAACGTCCGGCTCAAGGTGGCTCCGGATGGAGGACAGAGTGCTCAAAAGGAGGACTGTCCGGCCACTCTAATCTGTATGCAATACCGAATACTGTGGGTTCAATTTTTTGCAATACGGCAACAATTCAAACCACACAACTGATTAGCCTAGCATTGAAATTGTACTGAATTTCTTCACCCTAGGTTACACTGGTCTAGCCTAGCATATAGAATTTCCTAGTGCTGCCTTAAGGTACTTATGCTATATTCTAAATAGTAAATAGTAGTAAATAATAAGACATTGGCAAACTTTGTACTGTTTTTGATTAGTACTGTAGCTATAAGCTAGGCCTATTGATGGGAAGTCAATCCGTAATTTACTCTAGCCTAGCTGAGGCCTACCGTAGCCTTTGTTTTAGATAACCAACCTCAGCCTACTATATTGAAGAGGCCTAGGCCTGCTCATTAATTTTCTTAGTATACTTTACTTTATAGGCCTATTATGTTTATTTTTTTTAGCAGGCCTACTAATCATTTGTGGCCTACATACTTTCTTAGATAGTTTTCCTGTTAAACTTAGCACAATTCCATAATGAGGATTAAGTTTTTATCACCCACAAGTTACTAGGCGTATATAGTATATATATTTTAATTATCAATTTTTATCATTTTTATTATTTATCATTTTTTTAAATTTTTTTTTATATCCTCACTTACAGTATTCTTGTATGTCTCTTTGCAGACGAGGGTGTCATTGTGGCTATTAGTTACAGATTGTTATATATTAGCTAACTGGTACCATTATTTAACTTCTCATTTATGTATATATTCACAAGCTGAATCTGTTCAACCCGAGTTGTTACAAAAAAAAAAAAAAAAAAAAAAAAAAATTCCTTTTTGCATTTATCAATAATTGTTGCACATAGCCTATTCAATTGTTTTGTCAATAAAATACAAAATTCATATTGACAATTTTATAATCCTTTTTTTGTTTGGACTTTATTAAAAAAATATATTTTTGCGCTTTAGTGCCGGATGCCAATCCAGTATTTGGGCGCTGGTGACCTTGGCATTTAATCAAGTGTCTATGTAAAGGTCTATAATTGACCCTTACACCTTAATGAACCAATGACAGCTAATTAGGAATTTTAAAGAACCAATCTAGTTGTTTTCCCGACCGTGACGTCATGGAAACTCCTCGGCCTTTGACACGGCTGAGTTCGTTCTTTTCTGTTTTAATTTTTGCCGCGTAAATAAGTGCAGTGAGATTTGTGAAAGTTGTGACCTAGGCTACGTTGAAGTGTTGCAAATAGATAAATGGTTATCGGGTACTTACGTATTATCGGGACTACAAAACTGTTTATTATGTATTTTTGCTCCCGTCATTTTCGTTTAAACTAACGAAAATATCACAACTTTACCTAGCCAATCATCAAGGGCGTGCAGTTGATGTAACCGGGCATTCAATTAACCTGAATGCCCGATTAGGTCAACTGAATGCCCGGTTAGGTCAACTGTACGCCCTTGATGATTGGTTAGGTTAAGTTGTGATATTTTAGTTAGTTTAAACGAAAATGACGGGAGCAAAAATGCATAATAAACAGTTTGGTAGTCCCGATAATACGTAAGTACCATAATGGTAATCTCTTCATTTAAGTTAGGTAGGTTAGTTAGGTTAGGTTAGTAATAACATACGTTTTACGGGTGCGAAATTTAGTTATTAGAGTGTGTTTTCATGTGCTTTATTCAGAAATACCACTCATTTACCCCGTGTTTACTTGAAAATAAAACGGGGAAAACCCCCCGATTTTTTTCGTACTTTCAATTAAATGCTGGGCAAATGAGTGGCATTTCTGAGGAAAGTACATGAGAACACCCTAACAAATAACTTTCGTACCAAAAGTCGAGGGGGGGCTATTTGCTGCACATTGACCTTTTATTTTAATTTAAAAGTCGGATGTAAATGAATAGCAGCTAAATCATGCCAATAGTTTTTTTTTTAAATACAATTAAACCATATAGCCAAGGCAAAACTGGGCTCAACTCACCCATCACCCTAATCGTCCGATGATAACTAGAATTTAGTGAAATAATTAAAATAAAAACAGTAAACTCTATCAGTTATCTTATTAATAGGAACTATAAACACGAGGCAAAGAAACTGTTTTAGGCCTTGGAAAATAGTGTATCAATATTTCAGTGAATTAATAAATAATATAAGAAAAATCGTGTCTTTTATGAACTACTGTTTTACCGTATAAGTTTTAAATACTTTGCAACCCTCACTCACTACTCGTTCAACAAGTTGATTTGACAATAATATAAATGTATATTTATTTTATTTATAAACTGTTGTTCACTTTTTTATGTAGAAAGGAGGGGGCTAAAGGAGGGGGCTAAGGGCGAGCGCCCGCAAAAGTGACTCCTCCACAGAAGACGGAGAGAGCCAAAAACAAGGTCTCCAAGGCTCAGTGATGCCTTTTTTTTAAATATAAATTTTGAAAAGGTTGTGTAGTGTGTAAGATGCATGTATGTGTAGTGAGGAATAGAGGGAGAACTGTGTGTTTCAGAGGACACTTTTATTCATCAACTGTTAAAAAGTTGTGGTCTTAATGAATAAATAAGCGTCACAGTACATACTGAATTCAGTATCAGAATAGTCGCATTTGGCATTAAAGGATTAAAATATTCATTCTCAAAGGAACTTTCTTTCTACCCATGGCAAAAGCAAACATTAATTACCACAATTATCCTGAATTAATAATTATCCTTACAAAGCCACTCCCTTAATACTGACGGGATATCCCATTCATAACATGGAAGAAAAATGACGAAGTTATGTATGTCGAGAAGTTTCATGGCAACATTACAAAAGATGACAGAACCCAAGTAACAATGCTAGCAGATATTATGGAACATTACGCCATTATCCAGGAAATCTGTGAAGCCACAAGAAAAGAGAACATTTTGGATTTAATCTTGACAAATAACAATGATATAATAATAAATAAAAAAAAGTAAAGAATACAAAGTTCTCTGACCATAACCTCATCGATATACAATTGAAGTTAGCACCCAGAGGTCCGAAAACGCATCCTAGAGAGTCAGAAGGAATATTTGAAGACTTAAACATAAATTCAAAGGAAGTCAATTGGGAACTGCTACTTTACGAGAAGACTCCACAAAAAATACTATGTATAATAGAGACTGAAACCAAACCTATAATACTGAAACATATTCCAGAGAGAGAAAAGAAAACGGAGCAAGCTCGAGAGAAACCACAGAACATCACAGATGCAGAACTGATGCAAAGAGATTCAAACTAGAGAGGAAACTTGGCGAAATAGAAATGGACCTAAAGTAAACATTCATACATAAGACAAACGAAGAGGAAAACAAGGTAGCGGAAAACATAAAATATAACCTAAAATACTACTACATGTTTGCGAAAAGGAAAATGCAGTGTAAGGAGAGTATTGGACCGTTGATAGACGGGGAGGCCAAATACACAAATGACCCGAAAAAAATAAGCGAACTGCTTAGGGAACAATTGTGTTTAGCACCCCTAAGTCCGATATGGAAGTGGAAAACCCAGACGAATTTTTCGACATAGATACAAATCAATCGAGAACAAATTCCAGCACAAACCTACAGTACTAATGGACTTCGAACTCACGGAAGGAGATGTAATTAAGGCTTTATCACAGATGCGAGACAATTCAGCACCAGGGCCAGACACATAGAGTGCCACGTTGCCAAACCGCTATACTTACAATGGAGGAAACCACTCGACACAGGACAAATTCCACTCCCCTTAAAGAACGCGAACATTGTCCCCCTACTTAAAGGTGGTAACAGAGCAATGCCCAAGAATTATCGGCCAGTGGCTCTCGCCTTACCCTTTATAAAGTGTTTTGAACATATGATTAGAAGCAAAATTACCTACTACCTACAAGAAAAAGGCTTGTACAACCCAAATCAACATGGCTTCAGGGCTGGGAGATCATGCCTATCATAGCTACTAGACCACCAGGATAAAATATTGGAAACATATTACATCTATCTTTTGTCCTCGACACAATATACAGACTTTGCTAAAGCCTTCGATAATTATGACCATGGAAAATTAAGACAAACTTAAGACACACACACTTAAGAATATAGGAATTACTGGAAAGCTAGGAAGATGGATATTTAATTTCTTGACGCAAAGAACACAGCGTGGTGGTGAACAGAGTTAAATCGAAAGTCTCGGAAGTCGTGAGCTCTGTCCCACAAGGGACAGTATTAGCTCACTTGCTGTTCATAATAATGATTGCAGATATTGATGCAGATATTAAGGACAGTATTGTATCATGTTTCGCAGATGATACAAAGATATGTAAGAAGTATTGAACGAAGGTAACACAAGAAAATTACAAAACGACATTGAAACATTATTTCAGTGGGCAGAAGACAACAATATGAAGTTCAACGAAGAAAAATTCCAACTTCTAAGATATGGTAATAACAAGGAGCTGCAGAATAGGTACAAAACTCTGCAAGACAAATAGATAACACCAAATCTACAAGTCAGGGATCTGGGAGTAATAATGTCGTCGGATACAGAATTCAGAGAGCAATACAACATAAAAATTACAACGGCCAGAAAAATAATGGGAATCATCTGGAGAAACTTCCGCAGCAGAAAAGCAAACATCATGCTCAAACTATGGAAAAGTCTAGTCCTACCAACAATTGAGTATTGCTCAGTACTCACAAGCCCACATAGAAAACGAGAGACTGCGAACATTGAAGCTATACAAAGGACTTTAACGTCTAAGATAGAAGAAACGGAAGGTGAAGACGACTGGTCTCGACTACAATCCTGAAACTCTACTCTCTCGAAAGGAGGCGAGAGCGGTACACAATAATATACATATGGAAAATAAATATAAAAACTTCTTTTTTCTACGTGAAGGTCAAAATATGATAATAAAAACCCACTCTGTGTATTAGAGTGGGTTTTTATTATCATATATGGAAAATACTTGAGGGCTCTGTCCCTAACCTTAGAAATGAAACAGAAACAAACTGGAATGAGAGAAGAGGCAGATTTTGTACAGTCCTAGCTGCTGTGGGACGGGGGGGGGGGGGGGGGAGGCATGAAAACGAGGATGGAAAATACCCTCAGAATACGAGGCCCAAAGCTTTTCAATGCCCTACCAAGAGAAGTAATGAATCTCCAGCACACCGACCTGAATAACTTCAAGAACCAGCTGGACAGATTCCTGCGCAAAGTCCCTGACCAGCCATGCTTGGCCTGCTAAAGGGCAGGAGGAGATCAAACAGCAATTCCCTCCTTCACCAAATCCCGCAAATATGTATTTACGGTGTTTCAGGTCGACTCTAGAAATATGGAAATTGGCGGAAATACCAAATACAAACTACAAACTCTGCCAATTTCCACATTTCTAGGGTCGACCTGAAACACCCTGTATATTATAGGCGTACGGGCTTCATTTTTTCGGGGGAGCGGCTCGCAATTTGTCCTAAAAATTTCCAAGGTGCCCGCCCGAATTTTCCGATGCCGACATAGTGAACTTAACATGGCAAGGAAATGAAAGATTTTGTTGCAATAATGCGTATATATTCATAGAGCATTATAAAATATACATATTTTTCATGCATATTCTAGAAAAAAATAATTCTAGCAAAACACTTTTTTGCATCAAGATAACAAATTTTTCGATAATATAAATTGAAAAGATTGCATGAATACCTCAAAAATGAAATTACGTAACAAAAGTTTTTAAGAAATTACATAAAGCAACAAATTTGTTTTTATAAGTTTAAATGCGACACCTTTATGCGACATTGCAGCCAAGCAAAAAAAATTGTTGCATAATTTATTGTTTGGTTTAATTAGTACATCTTCAGGAGTCAAATTTTAATAAACTCCAATTTTTCTGTCATTGTTTTGGTGGGACTTCGCCTGAATTTTGAGGCATTTCCCCGAAAATGTTTGGAAACTTGCGAATCTAGGGGGGGGCTGCAGATCCCCGTCACGTAAGCCTCTCTCTCTCTCTCTCTCTCTCTCTCTCTCTCTCTCTCTATATATATATATATATATATATATATATATGTGTGTGTGTATACTGTATAGGCAACTGGAGGCATAAGTGAGGTCGAATATACAGTACTGGCCAAATTATTAGGAATTTTTTAAAAATTTCATTTTTTGGTATAAAATGTTAAATTAAACCAATTTTAAACGTTGAAAGTTATTTATTTCTACACAAGAATACATGGTCATTATTTAGCAATAGTTTAGTACTTAGTTTGACCCCCTTAGCTGCCTTAAGGCTGCGACACGCTTCGGCATGCCATGAATCAATTTTTTGCATAATTCCTTAATACGTGTAGAGTGAAACCAGACTTGAATAAGTCGCTCTATGAGTTGGTGTTTTGTTGTTATCGGCGTTTCATGGATTACGTCCTTTAAAATACACCATAAACTTTCGATTGGTTCATGTCTGGAGAATTTCCAGCCCATGGGAGCAACCGAACACTATTTTCATGACACCATTTTTTAACCGACTTTGCCGTGTGGCATGGAGCTGAGTCTTGTTGAAAAATCCAACGTCTATTACCATACCATTCCCTTATTGAGGCAGTAGACGTCTTCTTAGTACTTCTATATACTTGACTTGGTTCATATTCCCCTCAACAATGCTCAAACGACTAGTTCCATGCACAGAAATTGCTCCCCAAACCATGATCTTTTGTGGAAATTTCACCGTTTTCATCAGACACTCAGGCAAAAATTCTTCTCCAGGCCTTCTTACACTTTGAACACGATCGTCAAGCACGGCAATCGTTGACTCATCGGAGAACACCACCTGCAATCAAAGAAAGCCCTGTGAAAGAGTCAGTGCATAGCGTATGAAGTACAGCTAAAACGAAGTACAGTATGACTTGCTGCTTTACAGATATTTTTACTGCAGTTTTATCACGTACTGTAAATACACTTCTATGCATACTGTATTTACTGTATTAACATTCTATTTAATGTTAAATATTATTCTTACCTGTTCCCAATCCTCACTAGTCCAGTTAATGTGTTCCTTTGCCCATGCAAAACGTGCCTTCTTCATAGCCTCAGTGAGCCTGGGCTTCTTCCTTGGGCGTAGGCTTTGAAGCCGGCAGTTAGAAGCCTCCTGTTGACTGTTCTACGACTAATATTGATGCCATCAGCCGCTAGACTACTGGAAATGTTTTTGCAAGTAGCTCTCTATTTCTAAGAGACAAATTGCAATCTGTCTATCAGTTCTTGGAGTCGTTACCCTTTTTCTGCCGCATCTTCCAACCCTTTTGGGGCCTACATTTTCTCCAAATACCATTTTTTTCTTAATACGAAGTACTGACTGTGGTGAAACATGAGTTTGGCAGCGATTTCCTTTTGTTTAAATGTAGAAGAAGTTAATAAAACCTGTATTTGCCCAATTTTCCGTGGACTCAAGTCATTCTTTCGCCCCATTTTCAAATTCACTTAAAAACTGTAACAAATAATTGCCGAAATTGGGTAAATACACTATTTTAAATTAAACGGTAGTTACAATGACACGTAAAAGAAAGAGAAACACACCCGCATCGCACGAACCAAACGACAACTGACGAACAAACACGCTTCGTTCGACTAAAGAATTATGCAAAAAATTGATTCATGGCATGCCGAAGCGTGTCGCAGCCATTATGGCAGCTAAGGTGGGTCAAACTAAGTATTAACTATTGCTAAATAATGACCATGTATTCTTGTGTAGAAATAAATAACTTTTCAACGTTTAAAATTGGTTTAATTTAACATTTTATACCAAAAAATGAAATTTTAAAAAAATTCCTAATAATTTGGCCAGTACTGTATGATATTTCAGTTGAAGTAGGGTCATTTTTTGAGAGGAAACACGTTTGGTACCTCGTTTGGTACCTTTTTTCCACATAAAAAGGACATTATTGCTGAGTCTGTGCATAGTGTAGACACTATATACCAGAGCACTTTTTAAGCTTTTCCCACTGGGCGACAAAGGCAGATCGGGAAGTGGGGGGGATTACGGCAGGGGTGTGCTCCTAATTTCTTAACGACCAGTTCTGATACAGATAGGAGTGTAAATCGGCGAGCGCCACTGGCGCGAGTCATTAAGCTAGGGGATCTGGGGCGGAGCCCCAGAAGCCAACGCATTTTAGCTTTTCCAAACAGCATTTTGTACCATTTTGGCAGAAATTATTTAACATTCTTTATACTCACTATTGACATAATTATCTAAAAATAAACTAATTTTCCATCAAAAAATAAATAAATATTAAAACGACCCCTGCTTTTGATACTACCAATATTTTTCTCTAAAATCCTGAAAAAAGGAAAAATATTAGATATAAATAAATTTCTACTCTGTTAAATATTTGTTAAAAACAAACAAACGGTTCGGTGATCCAATCAAAATTTAACAACCGGTTCGGGCGAACCGGACCGGTCCCAGCACAACCCTGGAATAAGGATACTATGGATCCGGATGTTCCCTAATCAGGCCACCATCCCCGTGTGGTCTGAAATAACACTAGCATTATCTATATATAAATATTCAATGTAAATTTAATATTTACATTTAGGATAAACAGTTCTAATTGTGGCATATGTGCGTGTATTGTATGTATTTATATGGCTTCCAAGACAACTCCCAAGATAATTCTATTTTCACAAATTTTCAAAATTCCTTGTCGCCCAGTACCCTAAAATTTCATTTACTGGCCGACAAATTTTCTTCACTGGGTGACATTCATGTCGCCCACTCACGGTTAAAAAATGCTCTGCTATATACCCAGCAGAGTGGCCTTCCTTTAAATTTAATGAGCTATGCGGAGGTTTTGCCTACTGGCAATACTTACTGCTTCAACGGCTCTGAGAACTTCCATCGTTTTGGTGACAGACCAGACCAGCTCATCCTACTACATTTACTACGAAATGAACATTGGGCTATTCCATATATTACACTAAATAACATCCCTATTGTAAGTTTCTATTACTAAAATAGCTTTCTAACCTACTTTAGGTAATATGGGTTTCATCACATATTTCTAATTAGAACATCTTTATTCAGAATCTATTGTCCTTATTAATTCAATACGAGAAAGGCAAGTACAAAATGCTCAGAATTACATTTTAACATTGAGGTTCTTACAAAATAAGTCATTTATAATTATACCTAATATTCTTAGTAATTACAGTATTACTAATTACATGTCCATTCAGTGTCCATAAAACTAGCAAAATACTTCTTTTTTGTTGCAAACAATATGTCCCAGGAATCTAATTTGGTTTCGTTATGTAGATAATATTTTCTCATTTTGGCCTGACCACTGGAACAACTTTGACACTTTCAGTCATTAAATAATCTTGTTCCCTCTATTAAATTTAAATATGAATGGGAGAACGACAAACAATTACTTTTCTAGATGTTTTGGTCATTAACGAAAGCGGAAAGCCCAATTTCACGGTCTATAGAAAACCTACTCATTGTAATTCGTACATTCATTATTTTTCATATCATGATGAAGGGGTTAA